>JAXCGZ010021392.1:25000-30000 GCA_037179515.1 Halocaridina rubra
TCTTTTATTTTCAGCATCTTATCCCATTTCTATATGGGGTCGATGTTTCTAAGAGCTCTCATCCACTTAGCACGGTCATAAATGATATCTTTTGACAACTGCTTTTCCTGGGGAGGTTAGGATCACTCAACTTTAATTCCCCAGCTCCGATATGTGCCACCCCCATTGAGAGGGTGTTAATTGTAAGGTATAAAACGGTGTCATTTGGGAGTGCGGAAAGCATTTATAGTAAATATAACATTGAAAATATATGTTTAAAGCAAATACAGAATAATAATTTCAATAAATAACTCGATTCAGAACAAACTTAACCAAACCTAATCTAATATTATAAAAATTCTCATAAGTTTTGCTAATAAAGAGATGTGAAAGTAAACATTAACCGAGCAATCTTTGGTTTCTAGCAGGGATAAATCAAGTATACTTAACCTAACCTGGTGATATAGTATATTTCATCGGATTTTCTTTCTAAGAGGTGTGAAAGTAAACATTTATCGCTCTTTCGCAGGCTGTAAAAATGGATATAACCTATTTATCTATATGCAGTGGCCCCTTTGCCACTTGCAAGGGGGTTGGTCGAGCCAAAGCACACACATTAACCACGGTCCAAGACATACGTCAATTACTCGTCTTAGCTCCTTGGATATTTAACCTAACCTTACATCCTTAGATTCAACTTGATCTGGGGAATGTTGTGGGGCTCTTCACTTGGTGTAAGATCCTTGATCTACCAAAATTAGCCAACGCTCACAAGTTCATTCCATTTCTCTATTGGATTCTTATACCGAAGAACCACCTCTAATTACCAATTAAATGTATTATTCAGATATAGCCTACCTCCACATCTCAAAGTCCCAAATGTATATGGTGATTGCCTAATTATGCTTACGTGCAAGAGCCCAAACTCATATCTTCCCGTCTCCTTATCGTTTCCATTTGTACTTAGTTATATTTATCATAACTGTCCATAAAACCATGGATTGCGTTAGCATTAACTACCTCCTCGCTTAGCGAATTCCAATTATCAACTACTCTTACACGAAAAATGTACTTCCCTACATCCTGCAAAGAAGTTTTCTGACGAAGCTTCAAACTATGACCTCTAGTTCTAGAGCCAGCCATATCAAAATATAGATCCCTCTCCACTTTATCATAAACATGAAGAAATTTAAAGACTGTCACCATATCCCCCCTCACTCTTCTAGCTTCGAGTGATGGTAAGTCTAAATCCTTCAGCCTCTAATCATAACTGAGATTGTGTATTTCTGGCACCAGTTTCGTGGCATCTTTTTGAACTTTTTCAAGCTTAGCTACTAGCTTTTCCAAATGCGGATTCCAAAAAGGGGCTGCATATTTAAGTTTTGACCTCACATAGGTTACATAAATATTTCTGAATATTTCCTTGTCCATGTGCCTGAAGGCTTCCCTCACATTTGCTAAGAAATCATATGCTGCCGTTACTATGTCATTTATATGCATTTTTGGAGACAAACCTGCCAGTATGTTTACTTCTAGATCTCTCTCATTTTCTTTCTCTTGAAGTTGTACTCCTGCCACCGAGTAGTCAAGCTTGGACCTTCTTGCACTTGTACCCAATTTCATTACCTTACATTTTGAAGCATTGAATTTCATTATCCACTTTTCTGACCACTCATGGAGACTATTTAGATCTTCCTGAAGTTCTCTACCATTTTTCTGATTTCTTACTTCCTTCACAATCTTTGCATCATATGCAAACATATTCATGAATGAATTTACAGACTCTGGTAGGTCATTTACATATACAAGGAACAAAAGTGGCCCTAAAACTGAACCCTGTGGAACTCCACTACTAACTCCTCTCCATTCAGACACTGTGTGATTACCTAATTGTGATTACCTAATTATGCTTACGGGAATGAGCCCAAACTCATATCTTCTCGTCTCCTGATCAGTTCCATTTTGTACTTAGTGGTATTTATCATACCTGTCCTTAAAACTATGGATTTAGTTAACATTAACTACCTCCTCGCTTAGCGAATTCCAATTATCAACTACTCTTACACTATAAAAAAGTACTTTCCTACATCATGCAAAGAAGTTTTCTAACGAAGATTCAAACTATGACCTCTAGTTCTAGAGCCAGCCATATCAAAATATCGATACCTATCCACTTTATTCAAGTGATGGTGTGTCTATATCCATCAGCCTCTCATCATAACTGAGATTGTTTATTTCAGGCACCATTTTCGTGGCATGTCTTTAAAATTTTTCTAGCTTAGCTACGAGCTTTTTCAAAAGCGGATTCTAAAAGGGGGCTGCATATTCGAGTTTTGGCCTCACATAGGTTACAAAAATATTTATGAACAATTCCTTGTCCATTTGCCTGAAGGCTACCCTTATATTTGCTAAGAAAGCATATGCTTCCCTTACTATGCCATTTATATGTATATCTGGAGACAAATCTGCCAGTATGTTTACTCTAGATCTCTCTCATTTTCTTTCTCTTGAAGTTGTACTCCTGCCACCGAGAAGTCAAGCTTGGGCCCTCTTGCACTTGTACCCATTCTCATTACCTTACATTTTGAAGTATTGAATATCATTACCCACTTTTCTAACCACTCATGCAAACTATTTAGATCTTCCTGAAGTTCTCTACTATTGTTCTCATATTTTATTTTCTTCACAATCTTTGCATCATCTGCAAACATATTCATGAATGAATTTACAGACTCTGGTAGTTTATTTACATATACAAGGAACAAAAGTGGCCCTAAAACTGAACCCTGTGGAACTCCACTACTAACTCTTCTCCATTCAGACACTGAGTGTCTTACTCTAACCCTCTGTTCCCTTCCTTCTAAGTAAGTTTTTATCCAGTCCAAAACATTTCCACCTATTTTAGCCATAGCTTGCAGCTTCTTAATAAGTCTCCCGTGTGGAACAGTGCCAAATGTTTTCTGGAAGTCTAGGAATATGCAATCTGCCCAGCCCTCTTTTTCCTGTAAGATTCGGCTTACCTCATAATAAAATTCTAATAAGTTTGTTACTGTTGATCTACCTTCTCTGAAGCCATGTTGTCTCACTGACAAAAAGTTGAAGGATTCCAAGTGAAAGATATATGCTTCCTTAGTAGTTTCTCCATAACTTTGCAAACTATGCTGGTCAAGGAAAGTGGTCTATAGTTCAGACCCGTATCCCTCATTCCCTTTTTAAAGATAGGTATCACGTTGGCTTGTTTCCAGCATCTTGGAATCTCCCCTGACTCCAGTGACTTTTTAAATATGATACTTAGTGCCATTAATATTGAGTTTGCGTATTTTTTAAGTACATGAGGGGATTTATCATCAGGACCTGTAGCTTTATGGACATCTAACTCCATCAGCGCTTTGCATACCTCTGTGGCTGAAAGGTTGATGTTCTCTAATATTGGCCCATGAGCTTCTATCTCTGCAATCTGGGATAGGGGTATTTTCTACTGTAAATACTGACTGAAGATCCTTGTTCAGTTCTTTGCAGATCTCTTCATCCGTCTCATTAATGCTTCCATCCACTCTCTTAAGCCTTAAAACCTGTTCTATATCCTTCAGTTTTCGTCTGATAAAACTGTGGAAAAGCTTGGGATTTTCTTTAGCCTTCCTGGTGATGTCCCTGTCATAGTCTCTCTCTACCTCTCTTCTTATACTTAGGTAATCATTTCATGCTCTTTTGTAGGTTTGTCAGGCATTTATGTTTTTTCTCCTCCTATACTTTTTCCAGCATTTGTCTCTCCATTCTTTAGCTCTTTTACACTCATTATCGAACCATTTCTCTCTTGCATGAATTACACCTACTTTGGTGACAGGTATGCAACAATCTACTATCTTCCCATATTTCTCACGAAAGATGTCATACATTTCTTGTACAGATTTGTTGTAAAATAAGGTTCTCCAGTCCATAACTGCAAAGGGCTCATTCATTATGATGTAATCTCCTTTCGGATAGTTTCTCCTCATGTCCTCAGTGCCTCTACTCTCAGGCAGAATATCTTCAATGATATGCTCCATCAACAACGCACAGTGGTCACTCTTTCCAATTGGTGGCTCATACTCAATTTTTTCAATATCCAATACGTTATCTGTGAATAATAGATCAAGTAGTGATGGCTCATCCCCACCCCTGGCTCTCGTTGGTTCCATTACATGTTGGTGTAGGAAATTTCCTTGTCTGCATTCTAGGAATCTTGCGCCGAATGGGTCCTCACCACTGTGTGGGTCAAGATTTATCCAATCTATCTCTTAATGATTAAAATCTCCCATAATCAAAATCCTACATTTTCTCTCCTGTGCCATGTTAACAACTGAGTCTATGACTTCGATAGTACCTACGTGACTTTCCTCATAAACTTTTAGCCTGTGTTGGTTCCTTAGTGGGTTATATACTACAGTTATTATAATGCTCTCTGACCCAGTATTTATGCGAGCAACAAGAAATTCCTTGAACTCACTTTCTATAGCAAAGTTTATTTCTTCAACCTGAAACCTTTTACTTATGAGCAGTGCTATCTCCGCTAGTCCTCTCAGATCTATCAACCCTTAATATTCTGAAACCCTTAGGAAATACTTTGACACTGTTTATGTCCTCACTCAACTTAGTCTCTGTAATTGCTACTATATCTGCCTTACTTTTGTGAATCCTATCTTTTAATTCTACTACCTTACCAGCTAATCCATCAGCATTTGTGTATAGCAGTCTTAATGAGGCCTCATCCCCTGATCTTCTGTCATTATCTTCTTTATCTCCCCTTTGTCTGGAAGAACTCTGAAATTTTGAAAATTTTTCTTCTCTTCTTCA
Organism: Halocaridina rubra; assembly: GCA_037179515.1. Taxonomy (NCBI): domain Eukaryota; kingdom Metazoa; phylum Arthropoda; class Malacostraca; order Decapoda; family Atyidae; genus Halocaridina; species Halocaridina rubra. Next base: position 29,813 of record JAXCGZ010021392.1, read on the forward strand.
TTTCTTTCCTCATTTAACCTTCTTGCCTCTTGCAACAAATTTTTGATCTTTCCCATCTCTTCCTGTGTTCTGTATCGTCTAATGAACACTTACTTGAATTCTTGAAGGTCTTTTAGACTTTTTTTTTCTCATCAATATTTCTCTACATATTTCCCCTCTCTCAAAGGTTACTTTTGTTGATCTCGGCT
>JAXCGZ010021392.1:32500-40000 GCA_037179515.1 Halocaridina rubra
GTACAGGTGGAACAAGAGATTTTGAATAAGAGTTTTTTCTAATATGACATGTTCGCTATAGTAGTGGTGACATCTTTAGGTTGTTGATGCATTTAAAATTTGGATATCAGGTATTCTGTGACTTTAACTTCGAAATATACAAAGCATTCAAGTCCAGTGCAAACATTCTGGTAATTACTTTGATGTGTAGAAAGAATTGAAACGTAATGCAAACATTCTAATGCTTGCATCAAAATATACGAAGAAAATTTAATGCAAACATTTTGGTTTTATCTCTGAAATTTACGAAGAACATTTCATGGAAACATTATGGAGCTTTTAAATTTACAAAGAAAACTAAATGCCAACATTCTAGTGCATGCTTTGAAATTTACAAAGAAAACTAAATGCGAACTTTCTAGTGCATGGTTTGAAATTTACAAAAAAAAAAAAAACTAAATGCCAACTTTCTAGTGCATGCTTTGAAATTTACAAAGAAAACTATATGCCAAGTTTCTAGAGCATGCTTTGAAATTTACAAAGAAAACTAAATGCCAAGTTTCTAGAGCATGCTTTGAAATTTACAAAGAAAACTAAATGCCAACTTTCTAGTGCATGGTTTGAAATTTACAAAGAAAACTATATGACATGTTTCTAGCGCATGCTTTGAAATTTACAAAGAAAACTAAATGTCAACTTTCTAGTGCATGGTTTGAAATTTACAAAGAAAACTAAATGCCAACATTCTAGTGCATGCTTTGAAATTTACAAAGAACACTAACTGCAAACATTCTGGTGCTTACTTTGAACTATGCAAAGAAATAATGAGGACTTACTTGTAGAAACTCTTCATAAGACAAACAGTTGTAAGCATCATAAGTGCAAGTCGAGGAAACTATTGAATCAATGAAGAGCCGATGAGAACGACTATGACTACACGTCACAAACGAGGACTGATCAGGAGACAGACCTGGGGAAAGCCAGAAAATTACTGAATTGAATGTAATTTCAATCGTATAATGACAGACCTGAACCTATATGTTTGATTTGTTAGATATATGAATTTTTTGACGTTCCTGCATTGAAAATTCATAAGTTAGTGATGATTAAATGTTGAACAGATATTAACGCTAAGGTCTAATCAACTTCTGATAGTCAAAATCTTGACTTAAGGCCTTAATTAAGACTGTAAAAGGTTTTAACACATCATGGCTTCTGACGTCTATATATATGATTTGAGGAATGCATGATAACTGAACGTCGTTTCTGATTTTTTTTTTATAATCAATGACGTTATAGCCTTGAATATATATTAGAAATGAGTTGCAAATTACCTTTGATGTAGTCAAACCCTTGACCAACCCCTTCGAAGAATGCTTCTAATGGATTCAGACAACCTGGCTGCCGACGTCCATTGTTCGGGTAGAAGTCCACATGGCCTACAGCCTGTTCCATGCCTAGGCCTATATAATAAATAAATTTTTAAAAATAATTATTTTCTTGGCATAAATAATATATTAACTATCAAATATAGATGGCAAGTAAAAGTTATTATGATAAACTGAGATTAATTCTGATGATTCTGGTACGACATTTATCTAAAAAATAACATTCCAAAAAAGCTTCTAGCTCTAAGGGCTCCCTGAAGATACGAAAAATTATTAAGAAGAATCTGACCTTGCCATTGATCAGAAATCACATACCAAGATAATTGAAGCTGGAAAAAAATATCGAAAATAAAATTCGAAAATATGTTCAAGGGCCTAACAAAGGTCAAAAACAGGACAAAGAAACCGTTCAATTGGACCATTCCTAGTTGTTAAAGAATTGTCATATTTCCCAGGACAGACTGAGGATTTTCCCAGGACAGATTGAGTTGGTGTTGTACTCAGTAAAAGGTAAAACAATAATGAACGAGACTTAAGCAGAGGTATGATATTGGATCTGATTTGATAATAATGACATAGAAACGAACTTCAAGGAGGAGGACCAGAACACCAGAAAACACTTTGTAACATCAAATTACTCTGTCAGTGATTATATTTGCAATATGAAAATAATGCATTGGACTACGAAAAATTAATGTGTCTAAATAACAGAGACACGAGAAAAACCATGAAACAAAACGCTAGAGTATATTTTACCTAACAAATAGATGGAGTCACTGTCTGTATGAATAACATCAACGAAATTTGCGTCTGTGGGATCCAGTCTTACTGATGGTGGTAAGCCCTTGAACAGTGGCTCTGCAGGATCTAGGCCAGATATTCTCTGTAGGTCGGGTGTCCTCTCACCAGCATAGCCTGGGTGTGAGAAAACATATATTTAAAAAATTTGCAATAAGAAAAGCTTTCCCAAACATAACCTTGGACCAGGGTGTATTCAGGATCCAGGCCAGATATTCTCTGCACGTCGGGTGTCCTCTCCCCAGCATAGCCTGGGTGTGAGAAAACGTGTATTTGAAAAAAAAAAAGTGCTATAAGAATACTAAAGCTTTCCCAAACATAACCTTGGTTCGGGGTCTATGCAGGATCCAGGCCAGATATTCTCTGCAGGTCGGGTGTCCTCCCCCCGGTATAGCCTGGGTGTGAGAAAACATGTCTTAAAAAAATTTGCTATAAGAATATTAAAGCTTTCCCAAACATAACCTTGGACAGGGTCTATGCAGGATCCAGGCCAGATATTCTCTGCAGGTCGGGTGTCCTCTCCCCAGCGTAGCCTAGGTGTAGAAAACATGTCTTCAAAAAATGTGCTATAAGAATATTAAAGCTTTCCCAAACATAACCTTGGACCAGGGTCTATGCAGCATCCAGACCAGATATTCTCTGCAGGTCTGGTGTTCTCTCTCCAGCATTACCTGGAATATGAGATTATATAAGATAATATTCTTTCAGAATATTGAAAAAAAAAAGACTACGGAAACAAAAAACTCGGAACAGAACTTCTGCGAGATATTTCAAAAATAAGGGTTCTCCTGAAACGAGTTCTGTAAAAAAAAAAAAAAAAGAGAGAGAGAGATTTAGAATAATGGCTCTTCGAGATTCAGTTCCTATTTCTCTCATATCTGAGAACTCCTAAAGATCTCATTCTCTCAGAATACTCGAAAAAGAGCTTTCCAAAAGATAAATTATATTTTCCTTCTGACTTCAAGCATGTTCGGTGGGGGTATCAAGCCCCGGCATTATTATCATAATTATCGAAATTATTTGGCATCACAATTATAAGCTATATCAGACACTGTATTTGATCCATCAAAGGCCTATTAATAACTGCAGTGTAGTAAGACAACAGCAACATTGCAAATATATTAGGAAACTGAAACACCGAGAGTAGTTGACGGTCAGACTTCTAATAGCCACATTTTTGGCTCTTGAAAGTGTCAAGTATCTACAAATACTATACCGGAGTTTTAACCTCTTTCATTAACTGCAAATGTATCAAACTGCAAACTGAATTGTAGTAATGACCTCTTAAGAACAGTCAAAGACTTCATCTCACCTGCAATATGTGCTCCCAGGGAGTGCCCAATCAGATGGAAATTACTGGCACTGTAGCTTAAGGTGTCCTTCAACCACTCCATCAAATACGCTATTTCGAGTCCTACTACACGTGCGTTTACAGCTGCTTGCAAATAATCCGTTCTTGACCCGCCCTCCCAATTCACAGTGATTACGTTGAAATCATCTAAATCAAGCAGGGCGTTAACCATATCCTGGAATAGAATCACAGGAATTAAATAGACATTTCTTGATATCAGAGTAACATATCAAAAGTGTTCCTCTGTTGGATATGCAGTTAAACTGGCCAAGCATCGTATATAAGAAAGTATTAGAGAAATGGTGGCATATTTTGATGCAAAGTAATATTTTGAAATGTACTTCTTTTTGGAATGTTACATTTTTGACATAGCAGTAAAAGCAACAGATACTAGTTGAAATTCAATAACGCTTAGAAAATATGTTTCATTTCACAAGCACAAAATATTAAACAATAGACTGATTAAATTGTAGCAATCTTTTTTTTGTCGGCATATATGTGTTCCTTCCAAAGTATACATGCATTGATAAAATACTAGAAACCCTAAAATAAATTATTAATAACATCTAATCTTCTAGCAGATGTCCAGATATATAGTGCATGTATGTAGAGGGGTGGCGTAGTAAAAGTACACACACCTTCATCAGAAGTTAATATACCTCGAACACTCCTCTCAGTTCCTTGGGAGATAAAAGGTTTCTACAATTCCCCCACCACCCTGCTTGGGTCATTCACAAGGTACGTGTCCTATAATCTCCTACTGTGAGACCCGACAACCGCAGCTGGTTTAAAGTGTTATTTAAGCTCTAAGTTTTACATATATAGGCAGCCAGCTAGAACACACCTCTCAGCTCCTTGGGTGATAAAAGGTTTCCACAAATTCCCCCACCACCCTGCTTGGGTCGTCCACAGGGTAAGTGGCCTATGATCTTATGCTGTGAGGGTAGCATGCCACATGGCACGTAAATTGAAAAAGAACATTCGGAAATATATGAAATCTTTCACACAGGAGTGGCGTGACACGTCCCATCTGCTACGTGTGACTTGCATCGCAAGTCGCACATGGGACATGTCACGCCACTTCTGTGTGAAAGGCTTCATATATTCCCGGATATTCGTTTTCAATTGGTATGCCACGTGGCATGTCAGGTGTGACGTGCCACTTTGCAGTGAAAGAGGCCTATGATTTACGTCAAATTATTCTTATTTTGATAGCTAATTAAGTCCAAAAGATATCAAATCTCGTTTCACATAAAAAGAAATAATCATGAATTAGGAACATGGAGATTCCTTGAATGTCTACAAATGTTTATGTAGCTCATGAACTGACAGAATGCTTTGAATCCGCAAAGTATCAATATCTCCTTCCAGATCCATTAAGTAGATTTGAATAAGTAACTTAGGCCCGATTTCTTAATCAGTGTAAACCTAGGATACCATATTGTTAGTTAGCTAGATACACAAATGGATTTCAAAAACGCATATGACGCAGTTCTGTGTATGGCTAGGATCCCGTACGGGTTCCTAGCCATACACAGAACTGCGCCAGATGCGTTTATGAAATCCATTTGTGTGTGTCTAGCTAACTAACAATATGGTATCCTAGGTTTACACTGTTTAAGAAATCGGGCCTTAGACATACTAAAGTATACAGATTTTGCATTTATTGAACTCAAATAATACCGTCTCTCTTCCTCGAGATCCATAAAGTATACTAGCAAGAGGAAGTTATGTATACTTAAGTTTATAAACTTTTTGAAACATTTAACTCACAGAATACCAGGTGTCTCCATCCAGATCTAAATAGCCATTAATAAGGATTTTGGTCTGCTTAGTAGCCCTGAAAGTTGTGCTGCGGATTATGGGCACATCAATACCCATAAATGTCTGCCCAAGGCGATCGTCCCTGCTCCGTACTGTATAACTGACCCCAATTTTGTCTCTGGAGAAAGGTGCTGGATTTATAGGCCTTTTCAGAGGCTCAATGAAATCTTGAGTTACTTCAATGCAGCCTATCTCATCGAAGCAGTATCTCGGGACGATGAAGACAAACCCTATTGATTTGGGGATCAATACGATCAAACACAGTTTTAATAGGGTGGAAGGAAACCAGTTCATGATTGTTGGAAATTTCTGAAAAAATGAGTAAATTTTGGTTTAGAATTAAACAGTTGATTGACATGATTAAATTAGAATATACATACATACATACATACATACATGCATACATACATACATACATACATACATACATACATACATACATACATACTTACATACAGACAGACAGACAGAAAGACAGACAGACAGACAGACAGACAGACAGACACTTACCTATCCTAAAGCCGGTTCGCTAATCTCTGTCCCTCCAAAATAACCTGCTACTTATTTCAATTCATTTGGAGAACTCCGCTATGAATGCAAATTAGCATGAGATGGGGGAGCGAGACAGTCCCCAGGTGCCTGGAGTAGGATCAGGGCAAGCCAAACAAGTAAAATGACGCCATTAAGGTGAAACTCGCTATTTCAAGATCGCTTGCGCCCGCGTATGCCCGTGGTGAGAGAAACCTACGCGCATATGCGGAGGGTGAGTGCTCGATATACGCAAAAATGTTATATAACACTTATATCTGTTTTTTTTTTTTTCATGAGTGAACCGCCAGGACAGGCCAAAAAATTGCCCTCATCGGCAACTATAATTATTATTATTATTATTATTATTATTATTATTATTATTATTATTATTATTTTTATTATTATTATTATTATTATTATTATTATTATTATTATTATTATTATTATTATTATTATTATTATTAACCCAGCCACTGGGTTAAGCAGGCCAGCTTAGATCAGTCTCGGTCCCAAGCCCAAATAAATAGGGAGGGTTTCCAGGATAGTTCTAGCAAGACACTGGAAGAAAACCTCTTTGCTCAAGCAACGCATGGCTGACTATGGTCAGCCGACTGACAGATAGAGAACTATCTACTCAGGCGTATGCTGAGAAAGGTGAGAATTATTATTATTATTATTATTATTATTATTATTATTATTATTATTATTATTATTATTATTATTATTATTATTATTATTATTATTATTATTATTATTATTATTATTATCACTATTATTATCATTATTATTATTATTATTATTATTATTATTATTATTATTATTATTATTATTATTATTATTATTATGATTGCTTATTATTATTATTATTATTATTATTATTATTATTATTATTATTATTATTATTATTATTATTATTATTATTATTGTTATTGCTATTATTATTATTATTATTATTATTATTATTATTATTATTATTATTATTATTATTATTATTATTATTATTATTATTATTATTATATTATTATTATTATTTATTATTATTATTATTATTATTATTATTATTATTATTATTATTATTATTATTATTATTATTATTATTATCATTTTATCATTATTATTATTATTATTATTATTATTATTATTATTATTATTTATTATTATTATTATTATTATTATTATTATTATTATTATTATTATTATTATTATTATTATTATTATTATTATTATAAACTTTATTATTATTATTATTATTATTATTATTATTATTATTATTATTATTATTATTATTATTATTATTATTATCATTATTAATGTTGTATGTTATATAATAACACTAAATGACATAGAAACGGGTAACTACGACCAACACACTTTCGTCTAAGCGAAATAAACAAATATATTATATACTAATGTGCTTACTAGTAATAATGGGAACCATACAACAGGCATACCCTTTGTAAAATGAGATACCATAATTAAAAACGAAATTCATGAAAGTATGAATATAACAGGCCAAAAGTGCAACCAATTGCACTAGAATAGGTGTACCGTACTGCTCTACAAAGGAAAAGTTAACCTAACCTCTTTAAATATCCTAGGTGGTGTCACAGTGCAAAAATACGTGAATCA
>JAXCGZ010021392.1:45000-50676 GCA_037179515.1 Halocaridina rubra
AGCGATGATTAGATTAATTGACATATTGAAGAGAGATACAGTACAATTAGCTTACACTACTGAAACTATTTAAATAGGATTTTGTAGTTATTTTTAAGTATAGAGATAAATAAGTCATTTAATCTCTTCAGATGTGTGTTGATTAGACAGGAATGTGTTACTCATTTCAACTGGATATTTTGGCTATTTTTAACTGCGAAAATCGGTAACTCAGTTCATCTCTTCAATAATGTCTAAGACGTCACTGTACAAATCCAGGTCAGTTACATTCGTAGGTAAAAATATCACTGGTAAAAAAGTCATATAAAAAAATCACAGAAAAATAAGTCACAAGAAGAACAGTCTAACCTAACCTAGCTGAACCTAACCTAACCTAACCTGTGAATTTTTACCTGTGACTTTATTACCGGTCATAAATATAAAAGAAGCATATCTAATTTGTTTAAAATGCCACAAATATACTTTTAGTGGCCCCGTGGCCAAGTGGTAATGCTCGCGACTTTGCTCCGTCAGGTCGTGGAGTCGAGGCCCACAACTGTCTGAGGTTAGAAAGGGCATTCACTCAGAGTAATGGTCTCACTTGCTAAAAACCAAAGTCCCTCGTGAGAAGACATCGTTCTAGCCCTTAATAGAAAAGGGAGTCCGTGACGTAAAAGCGATAACATCACTTGGGAAAACTCTCTTTGTGCCTTTATAGTGCATAACACTTCGTTCTCCTGATCTTTGGCCTAGTCAAAGAATCCAACCCCTCACAAACTCAGTCCGTTTTCTTTATGTCTAGATCTAGAGTATAGAATCCACTCAAGTGTCTACCCTCAGAATGTGCAACAGATCTTTGGCCAAGTCAAAGAATTCACTCTTCTTCTTAGGTTCTAATAAAATTTTCTTATTCAGAATTCCTTACTATACCTTAAGCTTTCTAGTAAGAAAATTTATCTGTTGTTAGCTTGTTATTATTTTATTTATTTTCTGTTTATTTGCTTATTATTTTATATATTTAATTGCTTATTTCTTTATTTTTACATATGAATTTATATGTTTATTCATAGCAAGTGGCAATAATATATTCAAAAAGGTTGAGAGAGAGAGAGAGAGAGAGAGAGAGAGAGAGAGAGAGAGAGAGAGAGAGAGAGAGAGAGAGAGAGAGAGAGAGAGAGAGAGAACTATCTCTCAAGTCAGGTAGGATTACCTCTAGCGCTGAGAGCCAGATAGAAGGATTAAGTTTGCCGAGTGAGAGATTAAGTGACTTAGGGAACCCCTCGAAGAAGAACGTAACACAAGTAATAAACTCTCATGTTTTTATATCCAAAGTAGAGCCTCCGTGGCTCCGTGGGTTCAGGATTGTCAGCAAAACCCAAGGTTCGTGGTGGAGCCCCACCTGAGCTTCAGTTGTTTATATAGAGGTTGTAGAAGGGACTCTAGGGGCGTTTGTTGTCTCTAAGCCCCTGCCGATTCGGCACGCAACACACACACACACATAGACACACACACACACACACACACACACAAACACACACACACACATGCTTATATATAGGGAGGGGGTAAGAAAATTTTCTCCGTGTTCCCATGCGTGTTGTAATAATCGACAAAATGAAGAAGAGAGAGGGGATTGGGAATCCCCTCCTCTGTATCTTTCTTCTTGCATGGTCAAAGCATTTTGCTTTGACTCAGCCATGCCCCTTAAAAGGAGGAATACGGTTATAATATATATATATATATATATATATATATATATATATATATATATATATATATATATATATACATACATACATATACCTTGGCTGTTTCCCCCTTTAATTGGAGGGTAGCCGACATCAAGAAAGGAAAACAAATAGGGGGATTACTTTGCTCTATGGGCAATGACGAGGGAGCTAGCGACCTTTCAGATGGCACTGCTGGAGTGCCACAGCCCATCCTCCCGGCTCTTCCACAACCTGTGTCGCTTCACAACTGCCAGCTCCTCCTACTGCCCCTACCACAGGGCTATCTCTGTAAGATGCAGCCCCGTGGTAACAGCAGATGCCCATCAGAGCCGCGTCACAATCGCTCGCCACTCATTCCTATTCCTAGCACGCTCGCTTGCTTCCCTCACATCCATCCTCCTATCATTCAGGGCTCTCCTTACTCCATCCATCTATCCAAACCTAGGCCTCCCTCTAGCATTTCTCCCATCTCCCATATATATATATATATATATATATATATATATATATATATATATATATATATATATATATATATATATACATGCAGATAAATAGATAGATAGAGAAAGAGAGAAAATTCTGAGGGACCAAGCAATACAACTCTGTACCGGTCCCGAGCCAAGAGCAATGAAAAGGTTTGATGTCAGTAAGGCAATCCGGTCCTAAAATTTTGAACCAAAGCTAACATTGGTTTTCATAAGGCCAGCGAGATTTAACGACCCTGTATGAACATGGGAAATAATGGACCATTTTCTCTCTTTCTCTTTCATACACACACAAACACACACACACTTGCACATTCATAACATGTTCTATATTTGTTACATAATTCAATTTCACATTCACTCTCTAACACAAGCACGCACGCGCACACACAATAATAATAAATATCAATGAATGAAAAAATTGCTCTCTCTCTCTCTCTCTCTCTCCTCTCTCTCTCTCTCTCTCTCTCTCTCTCTCTCTCTCTCTCTCTCTCTCTCTCTCTCTAGATCTATCTATCTATCTATCTATCTATCTATCTATCTATCTATCTATCTATCTATTGCTCTCTCTCTCTCTTTCATCTATCACCCTTTCTTTCACACACACACACACACACACACACACACACACACACACACACACACACACACACACACACACACACACACACACACACACACACACACACACACACACACACACACACACAGCATTATAATAACTGTTGTATATAACCCACTAAGGAACCAACATAGGATAGAAGTTTTTGAGGAAAGTCATATAGGTACTATTGAAGTCATAAACTCAGTTGTTAACATGGCACGGGAGAGAAAATGTAGGATTTTGATTATGGGAGATTTTAATCATAAAGAGATAGATTGGATAAATCTTGACCCACACAGTGGTGAGGACTCATTCGGGGCAAAACTCCTAGATTGCGTACAAGGAAATTTCCTACATTAACATGTAATGGACCACCGAAGGCCAGGGGTGGGGATGAGCCATCACTACTTGATCTACTATTCACAGATAACGTGTTGGATATTGAAACAAATGAGTATGAACCACCAATTGGAAAGAGTGACCACTGTGTGTTGTTGATGGAGTATATCATTGAAAATGTTCTGCCTGAGAGTAGAGGCACTGAGGACATGAGGAGGAACTATCCGAAAGAGATTACATCAAAATGAATAAGCATTTTGCAGTTATTGACTGGAGGACCTTACTTTACAAAAAATCTGTACAAGAAATGTACGACATCTTTTGTGAGGAATATGGGAAGATAGTAGATTGCTGCATCCAGAGTAGGTGTAATTAATGCCAGAGAAAATGATTCGATAATGAGTGTAAAAGAGCTAAGGAGTGGAGAGACAAATGCTGGAAAAGGTATAGGAGGAGAAAAAACATAAATGCCTGGCAAACCTACATAGGAGCAAGAAATGAATACCTAAGTATAAGAAGAGAGGCAGAGAGAGACTATGAAGGAGACATCACCAGGATGGCTAAAAAAAAAATCCCATCTTTTCCACAGCTTTATCAGAGGAAAACTCAAGGTAAGAGAACTGGTTTTAAGGCGTAAGAAAGCGGATGGAAGCATCACTGAGACGGATGAAGAGATCTGCAAAGAATTGAACAAGGAGTTTCAGTCAGTATTTACAGTAGAAAATACTCCACCCCCTCAGATTGCAGAGATAGAAGCTCGTGGGCCGGTATTGGAGAACATTACCCATTCAGCAACGGTATTCACCGTGGCTCAAGCGGTAGCGTCCGCGACTCAGAGGCGTCAGGTCGAGGGTTCGCGCCCCGTCACGGTCTGAGGTTAGCAAGGGCATGCACTCAGGGTAACGATTACATCTGCCAAACAAGTCCCTCGCAAGAAGGCAACCGTCCTAGCCCTTAGTAGAAAAGGGATTCCTTGACGTAAAACCGGAACTAAAACCGGAACAACCTTTCAGCAACAGAGGTGTGCAAAGCGCTTATGGAGTTAGATGTCCATAAAGCCACAGGTTCTGATGATATAACCCCTCATGTACTTAAAATATGCGCAAACTCAATATCAGTGGCACCAAGGATCATATTTAAAAAGTCACTGGAGTCAGGAGAGATTCCAAGATGCTGGAAACAAGCGAACGTGATACCTATCTTCAAAAAGGGAAGAAGGGATACGGCTCTGAACTATAGACCACTTTCCTTGACCAGCATAGTTTGCAAAGTTATGGAGAAACTACCAAGGAAACATATCTCACTTCACTTACAATCCTTCAACTTTTTGACAGTGAGACAACATAGCTTCAGAGAAAGTAGATCAACAGTAACAAACTCATTAGAATATTATGATAAGGTAATCCGAATCTTGCAGGAAAGAGAGGGCTGGGCAGACTGCATATTCCTAGACTTCCAGAAAACATTTGACACTGTTCAACACGGGAGACTTATTAAGAAGCTGCAAGCAATGGTTAGAATAGGTGGAAATGTCTTGGAATGGATAAAAACTTACTTAGAAGGAAGGGAACAGAGAGTTAGAGTACTGCGCTCAGTGTCTGAATGGAGAAGAGTTAGTAGTGGAGTTCCACAGGGTTCGGTTTTAGGGCCACTTTTGTTCCTTGTATATGCAAATTACCTGGCAGAGTCTGTAAATTCATTCATGAATATGTTTGCAGATGATGCAAAGATTGTGAAGAAAGTAAGAAATCAGAACGATGGTAGAGAACTTCAGTAAGATCTAAATAGTCTGCACGAGTGGTCAGAAAAGTGGCTAATGAAATTCAGTACTTCAATATGTAAGGTAATGAGAATGGGTACAAGTGCAAGAAGACCCAAGTTTGACTACTCGGTGGTAGGAGTACAACTTAAAGAGACAGAGAATGAAAGAGATCTAGTAGTAAACAAAATGGCAGATTTGTCTCCAGAAATACATATAAATGACATAGTAAGGGCAGAATATGCTCCCTTATAAAATGTAAGGATAGCCTTCAGCACATGGACAAGGAAATGTTCAGAAATATTTAAGTAACCTATGTGAGGCCAAAATTTGAATATGCAGCCCCCTTTTGGAATCCGCACTTGAAAAGCACGTAGCTAAGCTTGAAAAAGTTCAAAGAAATGCCACGAAACTGGTGCCAGAAATACACAATCTCAGTTGTGATGAGAGGCTGAGGGAATTAGACTTACCATCACTCGAAGTTAGAAGATTGAGGGGGGGATATGGTGACAGTCTTTAAATTCCTTCATGGTTATGATAGAGTGGGGTAGGGATCGATATTTTGATATTGACTGACTTTAGAACTAGAGGCCATAGTTTGAAGCTTCGTTAGAAAACTTCTTTGCAGGATGTAAGGAAGGTACTTTTTTATAAGTGTAAGAGTAGTTGTTAAATGGAATTCGCTAAGCAAGGAGGAAGTTAATGCTAACTCAATCCATAGTATTTAGGACAAGTATGATAAGTATCACTAAGTTCAAAACGGAGCCGATCAGGAGA
>JAXCGZ010021393.1:0-5000 GCA_037179515.1 Halocaridina rubra
ACAGTTATTCAAAGCAAGACAAAAAGTCATTGGATTTTAGAGAGGAGTAGCCAAAGCAAAGGAATGTATCAGTAGTGGAGAAATATATTTGCAGAAACCACAGAATATCAAAGTCAGGAGACTCAAGTTCCAAGAGCTTTACAATAGGAGTGTTAGTGTTGAAATAGGCACAGACTTCCTCCTTGGAACATGTTGTATATTTATATACTCTATTACTATTATGCTCTTATTATATATGCTGTATTATTATGTTTTGTATGTTATATTAGACGTTAAGGTAATTGCTATTTCTTTTGCTTGCAGATTGTTGATTATGGTGTGATTTTGTTGTAGAATAAAGTCATTGTTTCATGATGAGAAACTGTTTTGTTTACAAGAATTTATTCTACAACAATCATAATGGATCATCTCCTGCATCCAGATAAGCTCAACATTGATCCCAGTTCACCAGATGCTGAGAAGGAATACAACCACTGGAAAAAACTTTCATCAACTTCATTGAGGAGTGTGGAGCCAGTGCGCCTAAGAAACTGCGCTGTCTAACAAAATATGTCTCTACTTCCATGTACGAACATATTGCCAATTGCGTAACTTTGGATGCAGCTGTTGCAATCCTGGAAAAATTATAAAAAAGAAAAATTTTAATTTTGCACATCATCTGTTAGTCACAAGATGACAACAGCAGACAGAGAACATCGACGAATTTATACAACAACTACATAAACTGTGCAAGAACTGCCGATTTACAACTGTTACTGCTGAGCAGTACAGTGAGGACCTGGTTCGAGATGCCTTCATAAATGGTCTTAAATCTGTCACGATACGTCAGCGGTTACTTGAAAACCAGAAATTAAGCTTGAACCAGGCCTATGAGACTTCAAGGACAGTTGAGCTCACTCAGTATAATCTGAACAGTATACTCAAGCAACAGCCACCCAAGTTGTTTCTACTTTACCTGCTGTTGACAACTGCCACTTTGTAAACAACACTATTGGCCCTTCACATACAGAATCCTTTAATGCTGCTACTACAGAGAAAACATTTTGGTTTTGTAGGGGAATTCTACATCTTCCTTTTAATTGTCCTGCTCAAACCAGTGAGTGTACATCTGTGGCAAGACAGGTCACTGGGCTAAAGTATGTCAGTCAAAGCATAAGTGGAAAATTGTGGATGCAACTGGCCGTGGAGAGCTGTGTGCAGTTTCTGCTGCTGCACCTGACTGCCTATCAACTTCTACAGTTCCTGTAATGCAACAGTATTGCTTGACTCAGCCACTTCAGATAGCTTTATAGACTACAATTTAGCATTGAGACTGAAGTTGCATATCAATCCCAGTTCACAAAGTATCACCTTAGCAATGGCATCTAAACATGTTCCAGGCAGAGGTGTCTGTCACACAGATATAATTATAAATGAAAAGCATTATAAGAGGGCTCACTTAGAGGCAATGGAAGATCTGAGTGGTGATATCATTTTGGGCTTGGATTTCCAAAAACAGCATGCTGCTGTTACTATCCTGTATGGTGGGCCAAAACCTAAGCTACTGTTTAATGACCCAGAAGCCAATTTTTATACCATGGTTGTAGCAAATCTCTCCAAACCACGTCTATTTGCTAATATGAAGGCAAATGTTAAGCCAATTGTGGCTAAATCTCGCGAACAGTTCCTTTGATCATCAGTTTATAGCTCAAGAAGTTGAGCATTTGTCAGCAGAATGTATTATTGAGCCTAGCTTGTCTCCTTGGAGAGCTCAGGTAGTAGTTGTGAAAGATGAACTTAATAGCCATAAGAAACGTATGTGTGTAGATTACTCCAATACTGTAAATTTGCATACTGACCTTGATGAATATCCTTTGCCCAAGATCGAATCTCTAACTAATGAATTAGCACAATGCAGGATTTTCTCAACATTTGACTTGAAAAGTGCATATTATCAGGTGCCTTTATGTGAGGATGACAAACCATATACAGCTTTTGAGGCTAATGGATGCCTAATTCAATTCAAACATGTGCCCCTTGGTGTAACTAATGGTGTGGAGGGCTTTTCAGCATACTATAGACAAATTTGTTGATGAGGGGAACCTCCATAATACATTTCCATATCTGGATAATATCACTGTTGCAGGGAGAGACCAAGCTGAGCATGATGAATGTGTGAAAAGATTTTTAGCTGCTGCTAAGAGAATATGTCTTACTTTAAATGAATCAAAATCTGTACTGTCAGTTCATAATATTTCTGTTCTTGGTTATGAATCAGTGATGGGTTGATTTGACCAGATAAATCTAGGATGCAGCCACTTCTTGATCTTGAACCACCTATGAGTATGAATGCTTCAAAGAGAGTATTAGGCATGTTTGCATATTATGCCAAGTGGATACCTTATTTCTCAGAATATGCTCAGCCCTTAATTAAGGAAAAAAATAGTCCACTAACTTCTTAGGCTTGTAAAGCATTTATCAGTTTGAAGTGACTGCTCATGAATTCTGCTTTACTTTGTCCTGACAATTCCAGCCTTTTGTGGTGGAATGTGACGCCTCGGATGTTGCTGTTTCAGCTATGTTAAATCAGTCGAGATAACCAGTAGCGCTCATGTCTTGAACGTTGAATGGGCATGAATTACATTATCCATCGGTTGAAGAAGCTACAACAATGATGGAGGCTGTAAGAAAATGGTCTCATTTTTTGTCTGTTCAATGTTTTACCATCGTGACTGATCAGAGATCAGTTGCATTTATGCTGGACAATCGTAAGCAATCAAAGGTTAAAAATGATAAAATCCAAGGCTGGCGTTTAGAGTTGGCCAATTTTTTTTTAGGATATTCGTTACTGTCCAGGACGCTACAATGTTGTTGCTGATACTTTAATTCATTCTGGCTGCAAAGCCAGTTTTTCACCATCTCTCAAGAAAATACATGATGATTTATGCCATCCAGGTGTTACTCACCTTCATTATGTGCGATCAAAGAACTTGCCATTCTCAAAAGAAGAAGTAAAGGAAGTATCTTCTGCATATCATGCATGTGCTGAAGGGAAACCTCAGTTTGTTTCTATGTCTCTTGGGAAACTCATTAAAGCTACACATCCATTAGAACATATAAGCATTGAATTTAAAGGGCCTTTACCTTCACAGACAAACAACAAGTATCTATTTTTTGCAGTGGATGAGTTTTTGCAATTTCCATGTGCAATACCATGTAAGGATACATCTTCCAAGACTGTAATTCAATGTTTGGAAACAATATTTTCTGTGTGGGGCTCCAAATTTGACTCACTCTGACAGAGTGAATAAATATCTCGGGAAGTGCAGGAATAATGTTGTCACAAGCAAGACTACTCCTTATCACCCTGAGGGAAATGCATAGGTTGAAATATACAAGAGTATTATTTGGAAAGCAATCTGCCTGGCTCTGAGGTTCTGCAATCTCCCTGAATACTGCCTCAGGCTCTGCACCATATTGGATCACTTCTATCAACAGCTACAAACTTTACCCCTCGTGAGAGGTTTTTCGCATTTCCACGACGTTCATCTATGGGGGTTTCTCTTCCTTCTTGGTTGTTGAAGCCAGGACCAGTGTTTTTGCGTCATTTTGTGAGGACTTCGAAGGATGATCCCGTTGTTAAAGAAGTGAAGTTAATTCATGCAAATCCAACATATGCACGTTAGACATAGTGATGGACGTGAGTCAGCAGTATCTCTCCGAGACTTGGTTCCGTGCCCAAGTACTGAAGTAAAGGAACCTTCTTTTCAAGTACTTGAAGCTAAACTTCAAATATCTGAACTTGAGCCAGTCATTGGAAAGGAACATGATCGATCTAGTTCAGAGCCTTCTCCTTCACCTTCTCTAGAGTACTCAGCCTCAGTATCTTAAAGATATATTATCGGAAAAGGTAGTGGAAGTTCTGCTGAAAAAGTTTGCGGTTATTTTGTTACCAGCATTATGGCTTCATGCCATGAAGGAGCAC
The DNA here is from genome assembly GCA_037179515.1 of Halocaridina rubra. Lineage (NCBI taxonomy): Eukaryota > Metazoa > Arthropoda > Malacostraca > Decapoda > Atyidae > Halocaridina > Halocaridina rubra. The sequence continues at coordinate 3,965 of JAXCGZ010021393.1, forward strand.
CGGGGATGCAATTTTCGTATTGAGAATGCGTATGGAAAAGTATAGAGAAGGTAAGAAGGAGAGTTGCATTGTGTATCTGTGGGTTTAGAGAAAGAGTACAACAAGGTACCGAGAGGAGTTGTAGTATTGTATAAGTAAGTCAGGAGGAGCAGAGATGTATGTGAAGATGGTGCAAGCTATGTATGAGGACAGTATGACAGCGGTGAGGTGTTCAGCAGCTTTGATGGATAGGTTCAAAGTGAGGTGGGATTTCATAAAGGATCAAGCATGAGCCCTTTCTTGTTTGCAATGGAAAAAGAAAGCTTGAGAAACTATCAAACAGGAGACACCGTGGACAATGATGTTTGTGGATGATATTGTGATATGAAGCGACAATAGGGAACAAGTTGAGACGAGCTTGGAGAGGCGAAGGTATGCATTTGAGAGAAGAGGAATGAAATCAGCAATAACAAGACTGAGGGCATGAATGTGAATGAGAGATAGGACGGTGGAGAGTTGAGGTTGCAAGGCGTAATGGTGAAGAAGGAGGATGAGTTTAACTATTTGGGGTCGCTGCTGTTCAAAGGAATGGATGATGTAGTAAAGTGATGAAAAAGAGAATGCAGGCAGTATGGAGTGAGAGAAGAAGAGTAGCAGGATATATATGTGATAAAATGGTACCTGTAAGAGTAAAAGGTAAAGTTTACAGAACGGTAGTAAGACCCACTATGTTTTATTGCTTAGAAACAGTCCCACTCACATAGAGACAAGAGGTAGAGGTGGAGGTGGCGGATATGAAGATGACGCGAATTTCTCTTGGCATGACGAGGATGGACAGGACAAAGAATGAGTATGTTAGTGGGACAGCGCAGGTAAGAAGATTTGGGGAGATGGTGAGAGAGGCGAGAATAAGATGCTCTGGGTATGTTTTGAGGGGGGATGTGGAGTGTGCTGGGAGAAGGATGCAGGGGATGGAGATGCTGGGCAAAATGGGAGAGGTAGACCAAAGAGATTTATGGATAAAGTGGGGGGGGGGACAAGAGGGTGTGTGGTGTGA
>JAXCGZ010021393.1:15000-25000 GCA_037179515.1 Halocaridina rubra
GTAATATGAACATAGTGGCATTCAGTTGGAATGTGTTCATTCCTATGTATAGCAGATATAAGCTATAAGGTTTGGGTTCCTTTTAACCTTTTGTGGTGTAGTGGTAGCGCCTTGACTTAGAAATCATTAGTCCTAGGTTCGAGTCCCGGTCGGGGTAAAAAAGTTATTCATGTTTTCACATATTTAATGTGCTTAGTTGGTTATTTTCTGGCCCGAATGAGATTGGGAATTGAATTAAATGCTAAAATGAAGCCACGAGTGAGGTTGGGGAATTTGTAATATGAACATATTGGCATTCAGTTAGAATGCGTTCATTCCTAAGTATAGCAGATATAAGCTATAAGGTTGGATTCCTTTTAACCTTCTGTGGTGTAGTGGTAGCGCCTTGACTTAGTAATCATAAGTCCTACGTTCGAGTCTAGGTCGGGTTAAAAAAATGATTCATGTTGTCACATATGTATTGTGCTTAATTGGTTATTTCATGGCCCGAATGAGATTGGGAATTGAATTAAATGCTAAAATGAAGCCACGAGAGATGTTGGTGAATCTGCAATATGAACATAGTGGCATTCAGTTGGAATGTGTTCATTCCTAAATATAGCAGTTATAAGCTATAAGGTTGGATTCCTTTTAACCCTCTGTGGTGTAGTGGTAGCGCCTTGACTTAGTAATCATAAGTCCTAGGTTCGAGTCCCAGTCGGGGTAAAAAAATGATTCATGCTTTCATATATGTAATGTGCTTAATTGGATATATATATATATATATATATATATATATATATATATATATATATATATATATATATATATATATATATATATATATATATATATATATATATATGTATATATATATATATATATATATATATATATATATATATATATATATATATATAAATATATATATATATATATATATATATATATATATATATATATATATATATATATATATATATATATATATATATATATATATATATATATATATATACATATATATATATATATATATATTTATATATATATATATATATATATATATATATATATATATATATATATATATATATATATATATATATATATATATATATATATATATATATATATATATATATATATATATATATATATATATATATATATATATATATATATATATATATATATAGAAACCATTTTCCCCCTAATAAGAGGAGTGGCTGAGTCAGGGCAGAATACTCTGACTCCTGGGGAAGAGAAATTCAAAGGAGGGGTTTCCCAGTCACCTCGCTCCACCCAAATCGTCTTCTCTTGCAATACGCAAGGGAACATGAAGGAAGTACTATAGCGCTCGTCACTCAGGGGAAATATATATATATATATATATATATATATATATATATATATATATATATATATATATATATATATATATATATATATATATATATATATATATATATATATATATATATATATATATATATATATATATATATATATATATATATATATATATATATATATATATATATATATATATATATATATATATATATATATATATATATATATATATATATATAAATTTATATATATATATATATATATATATATATATATATATATATATATATATATATATATATATATATATATATATATATATATATATATATATATATATATATATATATATATATATATATATATATATATATATATATATATATATATATATATATATATATATATATATATATATATATATATATATATATATATATATATATATATATATATATATATATATATATATATATATATATATATATATATATATATATATATATATATATATATATATATATATATATATATATATATATATATATATATATATATATATATATATATATATATATATATATATATATATATATATATATATATATATATATATATATATATATATATATATATATATATATATATATATATATATATATATATATATATATATATTATATATATATATGTTTATATATATATATATATATATATATATATATATATATATATATATATATATATATATATATATATATATATATATATATATGAATTTTTTTTACCCCGACCGGGACTCGAACCTAGGACTTATGATTACTAAGTCAAGGCGCTACCACTACACCACAGAAGGTTAAAAGGAATCCAACCTTATAGCTTATATTTGCTATACCTAGGAATGAACGCATTCTAACTGAATGCCACTATGTTCATATTACAGATTCCCCAACCTCACTCGTGGCTTCATTTTAGCATTTAATTCAAATCCCAATCTCATTCGGGCCATGAAATTATCAAATAAGCACATTAAATATGTGAAAACACGAATCATTTTTTTTTACCCCGACCGGGACTCGAACCTAGGACTTATGATTACTAAGTCTAGGCGCTACCACTACACCACAGAAGGTTAAAAGGAATCCAACGTTATAGCTTATATCTGCTATACTTAGGAATGAACGCATTCTAACTGAATACCACTATGTTCATATTACAGATTCCCGAACCTCACTCGTGGCTTCATTTTAGCATTTAATTCAAATCCCAATCTCATTCCGGCCATGAAATTATCAAATAAGCACATTACATATGTGAAAACATGAATCATTTTTTACCCCGACCGGGACTCGAACCTAGGACTTATGATTACTAAGTCAAGGCGCTACCACTACACCACAGAAGGTTCAAAGGAATCCAAATTTATAGCTTATATTTGCTATACTTAGGAATGAACGCATTCTAACTGAATGCCACTATGTTTATATTACAGATTCCCCAACCTCACTCGTGGCTTCATTTTAGCATTTAATTCAAATCCCAATCTCATTCGGGCCATGAAATTATCAAATAAGCACATTAAATATGTGAAAACACGAATCATTTTTTTTACCCTGACCGGGACTCGAACCTAGGACTTATGATTACTAAGTCAAGGCGCTACCACTACACCACAGAAGGTTAAAAGGAATCCAACCTTATAGCTTATATCTGCTATACTTAGGAATGAACGCATTCTAACTGAATACCACTATGTTCATATTACAGATTCCCCAACCTCACTCGTGGCTTCATTTTAGCATTTAATTCAAATCCCAATCTCATTCCGCCCATGAAATTATCAAATAAGCACATTACATATGTGAAAACATGAATCATTTTTTACCCCGACCGGGACTCGAACCTAGGACTTATGATTACTAAGTCAAGGCGCTACCACTACACCACAGAAGGTTAATAGGAATCCAACCTTATAGCTTATATCTGCTATACTTAGGAATGAACGCATTCTAACTGAATGCCACTATGTTCATATTACAGATTCCCCAACCTCACTCGTGGCTTCATTTTAGCATTTAATTCAAATCCCAATCTCATTCGGGCCATGAAATTATCAAATAAGCACATTACATATGTGAAAGCATGAATAATTTTTTAACCCGACCGGGACTCGAACCTAGGACTTATGATTACTAAGTCAAGGCGCTACCACTACACCACAGAAGGTTAAAAGGAATCCAACCTTATAGCTTATATCTGCTATACTTAGGAATGAACGCATTCTAACTGAAGGCCACTATGTTCATATTACAGATTCCCCAACCTCACTCGTGGCTTCATTTTAGCATTTAATTCAAATCCCAATCTCATTCGGGCCATGAAATTATCAAATAAGCACATTACATATGTTTAAACATGAATCATTTTTTACCCCGACCGGGACTCGAAACTAGGACTTATGATTACTAAGTCAAGGCGCATATGTAATGTGCTTATTTGATAATATCATGGCCCGAATGAGATTGGGATTTGAATTAAATGCTAAAATGAAGCCACGAGTGAGGTTGGGGAATCTGTAATATGAACATAGTGGCATTCAGTTAGAATGCGTTCATTCCTAAGTATAGCAGATATAAGCTATAAGGTTGGATTCCTTTTAACCTTCTGTGGTGTAGTGGTAGCGCCTTGACTTAGTAATCATAATTCCTAGATTCGAGTCCCGGTCGGGGTAAAAAATGATTCAGGTTTTCACATATGTAATGTGCTTATTTGATAATTTCATGGTCCGAATGAGATTGGGATTTGAATTAAATGCTAAAATGAAGCCACGAGTGAGGTTGGGGAATCTGTAATATGAACATAGTGGCATTCAGTTAGAATGCAGTCATTCCTAAGTATAGCAGATATAAGCTATAAGGTTGGATTCCTTTTAACCTTCTGTGGTGTAGTGGTAGCGCCTTGACTTAGTAATCATAAGTCCTAGGTTCGAGTCCCGGTCGGGGTAAAAAATGATTCATGTTTTCACATATGTAATGTGCTTATTTGATAATTTCATGGCCCGAATGAGATTAGGATTTGAATTAAATTCTAAAATGAAGCCACGAGTGAGGTTGGGGAATCTGTAATATGAACATAGTGGCATTCAGTTAGAATGCGTTCATTCCTAAGTATAGCAGATATAAGCTATAAGGTTGTATTCCTTTTAACCTTCTGTGGTGTAGTGGTAGCGCCTTGAGTTAGTAATCATAAGTCCTAGGTTCGAGTCCCGGTCGGGGTAAAAAATGATACATGTTTTCACATATGTAATGTGCTTATTTGATAATTTCATTGCCCGAATGAGATTGGGATTTGAATTAAATGCTAAAATGAAGCCATGAGTGAGGTTGGGGAATCTGTAATATGAACATAGTGGCATTCATTTAGAATGCGTTCATTCCTAAGTATAGCAGATATAAGCTATAAGGTTGGATTCCTTTTAACCTTCTGTGGTGTAGTGGTAGCGCCTTGACTTAGTAATCATAAGTCCTAGGTTCGAGTCCCGGTCGTGGTAAAAAAAATGATTCATGTTTTCACATATGTAATGTGCTTATTGGATAATTTCATGGCCCGAATGAGATTGGGATTTGAATTAAATGCTAAAATGAAGCCACGAGTGAGGTTGGGGAATCTGTAATATGAACATAGTGGCATTCAGTTAGAATGCGTTCATTCTTAAGCATAGCAGATATAAGCTATAAGGTTGGATTCCTTTTAACCTTCTGTGGCGTAGTGGTAGTGCCTTGACTTAGTAATCATAAGTCCTAGGTTCGAGTCCCGGTCGGGGTAAAAAATGATTCATGTTTTCACATATGTAATGTGCTTATTTGATAATATATATATATATATATATATATATATATATATATATATATATATATATATATATATATATATATATATATATATATTTATACATATATATATATATATATATATATATATATATATATATATATATATATATATATATATATATATATAGATAGATAGATAGATAGATAGATAGATAGATAGATAGATAGATAGATAGATAGATAGATAGACAGATAGATAGATAGATAGATAGATAGATAGATAGATAGACAGATAGATAGATTTACATATATCTACCTAGGCTGTCTCCCCCAATTGGGGGTTTAGCTGACATAAAAAAAGAAACAATAAGGGGATTATTTTGCTCTATGAACCTACAGTTCCCCTCATACGGCAGTTCCCCTCCCATTCACACCAAATTGTCCTCATCGGGAAAAGTTGACCTTTGTGACCTTCCGTGTGTAAATATTGATTCTTTTCCCGAAGTGTTTATATCATCTTTGGACAGAATGTTCGTATATTCACGTGAGAACATCAGAGGGGAATTAGGAAAAATAAAAAAAGACACTGTGCGAAACAAGTCATCTTTTGCTTTCAAAGTTAATGGAACTCTTTCCACAACACAGTGCTAGACGCATCATAAAAAAGCAAGCAAAATATATATAATTACAAATATAATCACTTTTAGCGCAAGTGTCCTATATATCTCAATGAATGGTGAACTAGACAAAATCTTTCAATCTCAAAATTCGGTTGTAAAATCCATACAGTCTGAAAAAAAACACGACCTAGGAGACCTACAACGACTGATTGAAAGTCTTGCAGATAAGGTGAGAATTTTGGAAGCAGATGCTGAAGAGGTGAAAGACTTACAACACAAAGTGGGTTTGCTAGAATCAGACATTGTCTTACTTCAAAGAGATAATTCTAGGTTGAAACTGATATTAGGAACATCACCTCTCAATTCAGTGCTGTCACCTAACAACGATGATGTCCCTTCTATCAACAACCCTCAGGTTTTGCAAACTAGGTTTTCTGTCTCTACTCTCAATTCCTTCAGTGCATTGAAAGACGAATATGGCAGTGGTAGTGAAGAAGTGGTAGATCCAGATAAAAATGATAGTCAACAAGACAACCTGAATACACCATCTGGCATAAATAACCAACTCAGTAACAGGTTACAAAATAGTGAATAAACAACAGCGCCCTTCTCCACTACTCCTAGCAACACAACAACAGGCACTAACCAGAACAAAAATCTTCCCAGCACAAATAACCAACCTGGTAAAGGGTTGCAAAACAGGGAAGAAGATATGGAGCCCATCTCCACTACTCCTACCAACACAGCAACAATCACCAACCAGGACAACAAAATTACACCTTCGAGCACAAATAACCAACCCAGCAATAGGCTGCAATACAGTGAAGAAAACAGGAAAGACAAAATAGAAGCAGTCTCTAATCTAAACATGCCATCGAAGTCCTCTCCCCGACAACTACAGTTTCCCAATAATGCAAGTGCAAGGGTTACAGATCAAATATTTATTCGTATTCCTGGCAACCCCTTTGAGAGAGAGAGATAAAAATTATATTGACAAATCAAGGCAATCCCCCTGAAGAAGTCTTGATTAAGGAGCTTTCTCGCAAACCAAATTGGGTCTCCTTCGCAATAACGATATCGAAAGGATATGAATATGTGGCTTACAAACTGAATCAATGGCCTACAGGCACTATTGTCCAGCCATTTCGCGGGGGCAAACTATAGACACAACCTGGATTATCTACAAAATATCCAATTTACAGTCATACCAAAATAAACAGCAAAGAGCTTATGAAAGTACCCTGATGATACATGGTAACAATGTAACATTAGTACATGTGAACACTCTGCCCCTTCTCGCTCATTTTGAGGAAATAATAATGCTAACAAAAGACTACAACATAGACATCCTCTGTGTAAGTGAAACTTGGCTTCCTCCTACAACTGAAAATAAATATGTGAATATCCCAGAGTGTAAAATATTTTGCAATGACCATGGCCGAGGGGGTGGGGTCTGTATTTATGTTAGAAATTATCTTAGTGCATTAGAAATAACCACAGGCTTAGAAAAAACTGAAGAGCTTGAAGATTTCTGTAACACTGTGCACTATCAGAAACTTCCACCTTTCATTGTAGGGTGTGTTTACCGTAACCCTAAAGCACCTACCAGTTCATTCGATGATCTGCTAGAAACATTCAGAAAAATCTGTGTGCGCCATAAACCCATATACATACTTGGTGACTTTAATGATGACTTGATCTCAGCAGATAACAAAATGAAAAGGGTGATCAACACTGTGAAGCTAACACAGATAGTGACAAAATCGACCTGCATATCCCCTAATTCTAGGACGCTAGTAGATCTGATAATAACAAATAAAGTGGAAAGTATGCCCTATTGGGACGTAGTTCCCTGCCCAATTGCAGACCACGAGCTGAACATTGCTATGCTAAACAGAAACAAGCCCAAAAGGAAGCCTCTCTTCAAGACATTCCGGTGTCTAAAACATTACTCCCCTAATGTCTTTTGTGAAACATTAATCAACAACACAAATGTACTTAATAGAATTAAACACACAGATAACGTCGATTTGCAGGTTGAAATTCTAACAAAAGTCTTTCTTGAATGCTTAGATAGTTGTGAATTCAATGTAACAAGAAATATAACCCGCCCCTTAGCCCCCTGGCTAACTAATGACATCAAAGAGGCAATGCAAATCAGAAATTAAATACAAAGAGCTAAAAATGAATAGATATGATATGACTCTCCGAAAACATTATAAAACAGAAAAGAAACGTGTCAGATCTCTCATCAATGTAATTAAAAAAGACTTTTACAAAAAACAATTTAATGACTCTAGACATGATACAGCAGCAACATGGAAAGTGAAAAGAAGCATGATTCCAGATGAAAAGACTACCTCAGAAAGTTATTAAAATATTACGGAGTTGAAAGACAAAGCGGAAAACTTTAATAACTATTTTGCTAACGTTGACAAAAATACATATGAAAAAAACACAAGAAAACATCAACTCAGTGAATATAAGTAATTGCTTATATTGACAATTCTTCCAATTTAAACACAAGAGAGTACTTCAAGATAAATCCTATCGATTGTGCTACCCTCATTCTTACCATAAAGAGCCTAAGAAACTTTGGCTCTTATGGTCCAGATGGTATACCATTTCAGTTCATCAAAGATGCTCTACCCATGATTGTATCTTATATTCTAACTATTATGAACACTTCCATTGTTACTAAAACGATTCCTAATTCTTGGAAAATGTCACATGCAATACCTCTGCATAAAAAGGGGGACAGAGAAGATGTGACAAAGTATCGTCCCATTTCCCTGCTACCCATTTTCTATAAAATATTAGAAAAAAATTGTTGCATGCCAACTTATGCCATATTTAGAGTCAAATAGACTATTATCTATTTACTAACATGGTTTCAGACCGAAACTCTCGACGGAACCTGTACTGCTCAAAGTTACAAATAGTATCTATAATAATATAGACATGAAAAAAAATATATTTCTGCTTGTATTATTAGCCTTATCAAAAGCCTTTGACAGTGTAAACCATGAAATTCTTTTAAGTAAATGTACTAACCTAAATATCTATCTAATCGTAAACAATCTATACGTCTTAACAACATTATCTCTATGCCAAAAAATGTATCATTTAGTGTTCCAATGACCAATCTTCTTTCATTTCTGACTGTCTAGTCGTACAATATGCAGATGACACTCAACTACTCCTTAGTGGTGATATTAATAATCTCCCAGAGCTAACCTTAAGAGCAGAAACCACTCTGTCAAAAATTAAAATCTATTTTCAAGAAATTGGGCTGTTAATAAACGAAAGTAAAACACAATGCATGTTTATTGGTTCAAGGTTCCATACAGCACAAATTCCAGAAGACACAAAAATTAATTTTTGCGACAATATTATCACACCTAGCAATACAGTCAAAAACCTAGGAATTCACATTGATAACTACATGTTGTTTGATTCCCACGTAGATAAAGTATGCAAAAAAGTTACGGGAACATTAATGTACTTATCACGTATAAAAGACAATTTTGAGACTACCACTCGAATAAGTGTTGTTGAATCTCTAGCCCTAAGTCACATTAATTACTGCGCAACTGTTTGAGGAGCTACCACTAAGACTCAGATAAAGAGAATACAGAAGCTTATTGATTTTGCAGCTCGAGTTGCCATGAGAGGAATAAGAAAATACGACCACATCATACCAGCTCTCAATAAACTTGGGTGGCTGCGGGCAGAAAACAAGGTCGATTATGTTATTTATGTTTTTGCATTCAAAATTTTTGACTATCATTATCCTAGCTGGCTATTTGATTTAAAAACAGTCAGGGATATAAGGGGAAAAAACACATGACATGGCAGTGAGCTCTTTATTCAGAGAACAAACACAGAAGCAGGTTCAAAGATGATCACTATGAAAGGGCCAACACTCTGGAACAATATTCCAGAGTATCTTATATATGCATCCTCCTTCACAGCTTTCAAACGCAAACCGTGTAGTTTTCTTTTGGACAATAGTTGCTGCTCGTTAAGAACTAATTATTCTCATTTATGGAAAACAAATATGGAAATGATTCCAATAATAACTATACTGTATCTAGTGTTATTATTACAACTTTATTGTTAACTTATTGTTAATATTTTAATTACAGCATTATTATTTTCTATGAAAGCAACATTTAATTTAACTATATGTATTACCCTCTCATTTATTTG
>JAXCGZ010021393.1:30000-35000 GCA_037179515.1 Halocaridina rubra
ACCCTCAGGTTTTGCAAACTAGGTTTTCTGTCTCTACTCACAATTCCTTCAGTGCATTGAGTGACGAATGTGACAGTGGTAGTGAAGAAGAGGTAGATCCAGATAAAAGTGATAGTCATCAAGACAACCTGAATACACCATCTAGCATAAATAATCAAATCAGTAACAGGTTACAAAATAGTGATGAAACAACAGCGTCCTTTCCCACTACTCCTAACAATACAACAACAGGCACTAACCAGAACAAGATTCTTCCCAGCACAAACAACCAACCTGGTAAAGAGTTGCAAAACAGCGAAGAAGATATAGAGTCAATCTCCACTACTCCTAACAACACAGCAACTATCACTAACCAGGACACCCATATTACATCTTCCAGCACAAATAACCAACCCAGCAATAGGCTGCAAAACAATGAAGAAAACAGAAAAGACAAAATAGCAGCAGTCTCTATTCTAAACATTCCATCGAAGTCCTTTCTCCCACAGCCACAGTTGCCCAATAATGCAAGTGCAAGGGTTACAGCTCAAATATATATTCGCATTCCTGGCAACCCCTTTGAGAGAGAGATACGTAATACATTGACAAATCAAGGCATTCCTTCTGAAGAAGTCTTGATTAAGGAGCTTTCTCGCAAACCAAACTGGGTTTCCTTCGCAATAACGATATTGAAAGGATTTGAATATGTGCCTTACAAACTGAATTAATGGCCTACAGGCACAAGTGTCCAGCCATTTCGTGGGGGAAAACAATGGACACAACCTGGGTATTCTACAAAATATCCCAAACTACAGTCATACCAAAATAATCAGCAAAGAGCTAATGAAACAATCCCCTATACGCGAGACTACAGAAAGAGACACGATACAAACCTCTCTTATCGCCGTCCACGCACAAGAGACTTCTCCTGGATTGATGGCTCTTACAACCCTAGACACTCACCTAGGCATACAAACTTTGGGAAGGCCCGATCATACCACGGCACGTACTCAAACCAGCGTTACACATCCAACGGCAGGTACAGACACCAGGATCCATGGGCTAACCCCAGAACACACTACAATGATGAATTCCCAGCAGAATCACACAGTCGAAACTACAACTATGACTATGGATACCACCCCAATGAAACATGGTAAGAATGTAATATTAGTAGATGTGAACGCTCAGTCCCTGCTCGCTCATTTTGAGGAAATAATAATGCTAACAAAAGACTACAACATAGACATCCTCTGTGTACGTGAAACTTGGCTTCCTCCTACAACTGAAAATAGATATGTGAATATTCCAGAGTTTAAAATATTTCGCAATGACCATGGCAGAGGGGGTGGGGTTTGTATTTATGTTAGAAATTATCTTAGTGCATCAGAAATAGCCACAGGTTTAGAAAAAACTGAGGAGCTCGAAGATTTAGGGATCACTGTGCAGTATCAGAAACTTCCATCTTTCATTGTAGGGTGTGTTTACCGTCACCCTAAAGCACCTACCAGTTCATTCGATGATCTGCTAGAAACATTCAGAAATATCTGTGTGCGTCATAAACCCATATACATACTTGGTGATTTTAATGATGACTTGCTCTCAGCAGATAACAAAATGAAAAGGGTGATCAACACTGTGAAGTTAACACAAATAGTGACAAAACCGACCCTCATAACCCCCAATTCTAGGACTCTTATAGATCTGATAATAACAAATAAAGTGGAAAGTATACTCTATTGGGACGTAGTTCCCTGCCCAATTGCAGACCACGAGCTGAACATTGCTATGCTAAACAGAAACAAGCCCAAAAGGAAGCCTCTCCTCAAGACATTCCGGTGTCTAAAAAATTACTCCCCTGATATCTTTTGTGAAACATTAATCAACAACACAAATGCACTTAATAGAATTAAATACACAGATAACGTCGATTTGCAGGTTGAGATTCTAACAAAAGTCTTCCTTGAATTCTTAGATAGTTTGCACCCATTGTAACAAGAAAAATAACCCGCCCCTCAGCCCCCTGGCTAACTAATGACATCAAAGAGGCAATGCAAATCAGAAATCAAATACAAAAAGAGCTAAAAATGAATAGATATGATATGACTCTCCGAGAACGTTATAAAACAGAAAAGAAACGTGTCAGATCTCTCATCAGTGTAAGTAAAAAAGACTTTTACAAAAAACAATTTAATGACTCTAGACATGATACAGCAGCAACATGGAAAGTGATAAGAAGTACCTCAGAAAGTTATGAAAATATTACGGAGTTGAAAGACAAAGCAGAAAACTTTAATAACTATTTTGCTAACGTTGGCAAAAATACATATGAAAAAACTCAAGAAAACATCAACTCAGTGAATATGAGTAATTGCTTAAATGACAATTCTTCCAATGAAAACACAAGAGAGTACTTCAAGCTTATTCCTATCGATTGTGCTACCCTAATTCTTACCATAAAGAGCCTAAGAAACTCTGGCTCTTATGGTTCAGATGGTATACCATTTCAGTTCATCAAAGATGCTCTACCCGTGATTGCATCCTATATTCTAACTATTATGAACACTTCCATTGTTACTAAAAAGTTTCCTGACTCTTGGAAAATAGCACATGTAATACCTCTGCATAAAAAGGGGGACAGAGAAGATGTGACAAACTATCGTCCCATTTCCCTGCTACCCATTTTCTCTAAAATATTAGAAAAAATTGTTGCATGCCAACTTATGTCATATTTAGAATCAAATAGACTACTAACGACTAGCCAACATGGTTTCAGACCAAAACTCTCGACGAAAACTGCACTGCTTAAAGTTACGAATAGTATATATAATAATATAGATATGAAAAAAATATCTTTGCTAGTTTTGTTGGACTTATCAAAAGCCTTCGACAGTGTAAACCATGAAATTCTTTTAAGTAAATGTATTAACTTAAATATTGATCCAAGCTGGTTTAGCGAGTATCTATCTAATCGTAAGCAGTCCATACGTCTTAACAACATTATCTCTGTGCCAAAAAATGTATCATTTGGTGTTCCACAGGGATCAGTACTTGGTCCTATCCTCTTCTTCATTTACGTAAATGATCTATCTTCTTTCATTTCTGACTGTCTAGTCGTACAATATGCAGATGACACTCAACTACTCCTTAGTGGTGATATTAATAATCTCCCAGAGCTAACTTTAAGAGCAGAAAACACTCTGTCAAAAATTAAAACCTATTTCCAAGAAATTGGGCTGTTAATTAACGAAAGTAAAACACAGTGCATATTTATTGGTTCAAGGTTCCACATAGCACAAATTCCAGAAAACACAACAATTAATTTTTGCGACAATATTATCACACCTAGCAAAACAGTCAAAAACCTAGGAATTCACTTTGATAACCACATGTTGTTTGATTCCCACATAGATAAAGTATGCAAAAAGGTTACAGGAACATTAGTGTACATATCACGTATAAAAGACAATTTTGAGACTACCACTCGAATAACTGTTGTTGAATCTCTAGCCCTAAGTCACATTAATTACTGCACAACTGTTTGGGGAGCTACCACTAAGACTCAGATAAACAGAATACAGAAGCTTATTAATTTTGCAGCTCGAGTTGCCCTGGGAGGAATAAGAAAATACGACCACATCACACCAGCTCTCAATAAACTTGGGTGGCTGCGGGCAGAAAATAAGGTCGCTTATGCTATTTATGTTTTTGTATTCAAAATTTTGGACCATCATTATCCTAGCTGGCTATTTGATTTAAAAACAGTCAGGGATATAAGGGGAACCAACACAAGACAGAGCAGTGAGCTCTTTATTCACAGAACAAACACAGAAGCAGGTTCAAAGATGATCACTATCAAAGGGCCAACACTCTGGAATAATATTCCAGAGCATCTTAAAAATGCATCCTCTTTCACAGCTTTCAAAGGCAAACTATACAGTTTTCTTTTGGACAAATAGTTGCTGCTCATTAAGAACTAATTATTCTCATTGTAAGGAAACAAATATGGAAATGATGCCGATAATAACGATCCTGTATCTAGTGGCATACTTACTACTTTATTATTAACATTATTGTAACATTTTTATTACAGCATTATTATTTTCTATGAAAGCTACATTTAATTTAACTATATGTCTAACCCTCTTATTTGTTAGTTTAATTACATGTCTACTTATAAGTTACTATTAATGTTGAATAACCATTGTACAAAATGGAAATAAATGATTTTGTTTTGTTTTGTTTTGTTTTCTCTAGTTTCTAATCTGAATTCCCTTTCTCCTAGTTGTAAGGTATAATCCCTTTCTATATTCTCTAGCTACTATTCCAATCGCTGCTCTGATGAATTGTTGAGTTGCATCCCTCTCCTGCTGCCAAGGCCACGTAACATTTGCTAAGCGACCTTGTCTCATAGGTACTGTGTAGAGATTTGTAGTTCGTGGATTAGTGTAGCTCGTGGATTAGTCAGTGTAGAGATTGCTTCTTCCCTTCCACCTCCAGATTCTGGACCTCTCTCTCTCTCCCTCTGTCTTTCCTAATTCTTATAGCCTATCTTCATTCAAAAAGCGGATCAATCATTATCTCAGGACCTAATCCTGCCATATCTTTAGGTTTATATAACTTCGAATATTATTAGCCCTTCTAATAAGTATCATTCCCTCATTTCAGCCTTATCCTTAAGCTTCTGCGTTTTTCTGGACTAATGTTTTCTTGGTGCCCGTGCTTGATGAGGGCAATTTTCTAGCGTTTCCCTGTCCCATATTCATAAGGAAAGTCAATAAGATTTCACAAGTTTGTTTTTGAAAATTTTCTTTTAATATACTTTTGAATATATACATACATTATACATAACCCCATTCTCTCTTGTAAAGGGGTGACCGAGACCGCAAGCAAACATTTACCACGGTCTACACATACTCAACTACTCCTCTTAGCTCTTTGGGTAAGAGGGTTGCCACATTCCCTCCCTTCCACCCTGCTTGAGTCACTCACAAGGTAGGAGGGCTAGGATATTCTATGGT
>JAXCGZ010021393.1:42500-50587 GCA_037179515.1 Halocaridina rubra
TGAAAAAAAGAGAAGTTAGGGAGTTAGAGGAGGAATGGAGGTTGATGAAAGAATGTTTTGTGGGACATGCAAGTGATGTGTGTGGAAAGAGGGTTGTTGGAGGTGGCATGAGGAGGGGCAGCGAGTGGTGGAATGAAGGGGTGAAAATGAAGGTGGAAGAGAAAAAGAGGGTTTTTGAGGAATGGCTGCAGTGTAAAAGTAGGGAGAATTATGAAAGATATAGAGAGAAATATGTGGAAACCAAGCGGAACGTAGAGAAAGAAAGAGGTTGGCAAATGTTAGGTGGGGACAAGATTTTAGAAGGTTATATGAGAAGAATAAAAAGAAGTTTTGGAAAGAAGTAAAGAGAGTAAGGAAGGGTGGATCGAGTATGGAAGAGACAGTGAAAGATCTAAATGGACAGATGTTAAGAGGGAACGCTGTAGGGATAAGATGGGCAGAATATTTTGAGTGCTTGCTGAATGTTGAGGAAGATAGAGAGGCAGCTATAGTGGCAGTGGGGGGTGTTCAAGAGCCAGTTAAGGGATATGAAAGCAGGTAAAGCACCTGGAATGGATGGTGTGTGAGCGGAGATGTTGAAAGAAGGGGATGTGACTGCATTGGAATGGTTAGTGAGAGTGTTTAATATATGCTCTATGTTGTCAATGGTGCCTATGGAATGGGTGATTGCTTGTATAGTGCCCCAATACAAAGGTAAGGGAGATGTATATGAATGCAGTAATTTTAGGGGTATAAGTTTGTTGAGTGTGGTAGGAAAAGTGTATGGTAGGATACTGATTAATAGGATTAGGGATAAGACAGAAAATGTGATCGCGGAAGTGCAGAGTGGTTTTAGGAATGGTAGAGGTTGTATAAATCAGATTTTTATAGTTAGGCAGTTATGTGAGAAATATTTAGCAAAGGGTAAGGATGTGTATTATGAATTATTGGATCTGGGGAAAGCGCATGATAGAGTTGATAGAAAGTCAATGTGGAATGTTTTGAGATTATATGGAATTGATGGTAAATTGTTGCATGCAGTGAAGAGTTTGTATGAGGGCAGTAGAGCTTGTGTTAGGATAGGGAATGAATTGAGTGAGTGATTTCCAGCGAGTGTGGGTCTGAGACAGGGATGTGTGATGTCACCATGCTCTTCAATTTGTATATTGATCGAGTCGTAAGAGAAGTGAATGAGCGAGTGTGTGGTCGAGGTTTGAGAATGGTAGATGATGATGATAACGAGTGGGAGCTGAATAAGTTGTTGTTTGCAGATTCAGAGGAGAAGCTGTGTCAGTTAGTGTCAGAATTTGGAATGGTGTGAGAGAGAAGGAAGTAACGAGTGAATGTGGGAAAGAGTATGATTATGAGGTGAACAAGAAATGAGGATGGTGCTGGATTGAATGTTATGTTGAATGGAGAGACACTTCAGGAAGATGGTCAGTTTAAGTATTTAGGCTCGGTTATAGCTGCAAATGGTGAAGATGAAGCAGATGTGTGTCACAGAGTGAATGAAGGATGTAAAGTTCTGGGTGCGTTGAAAGGAGTGATGAAGAATGGAAGGTTGGAAATGAATTTCAATAAAATTTTGTATGAGAAAGTGGTTGTGCCAACTGTGATGTATGGATCAGAGTTATGGGGCATTAAAGTAAGTGAGAAATGGAATCTAAATGTATTTGAGATGAAATGCCTGAGAAGTATGATTACTGTATTTCGGTTGGATAGGGTTAGGAATGAAGTGGTGAGAGCAAGAACGTGTGTGAGGGGAGAAATTGTAGCCAGAGTAGATATGAATGTTCTGAGATGGTTTGGCCATGTGGAAAGGATAGATGATGAAAGACTGCTGGAAAATGTAATGAACGCGAGAGTTGATGGGATAAATGCTAGAGGGAGGCCTAGGTTTGGGTGGGAGGATAGAGTAAAGAGAGCCCTGAATGATAGGAGCATGGATGTGAGGGAAGCAAGCGAGCGTGCCAGGAATAGGAATGAGTGGTGAGCGATTGTGACGCAGCTCTGATGGGCTTCTGCTGATTCCATGGGGCTCCATCTTATGGAGGTAGCCCTGTGGTAGGGGCAGTAGGGGAGTTGGCAATTGTGAAGCGAAACAGGTTGTGGAAGAGCAGGGAGGATGGGCTGTGGCACTCCAGCAGTGCAATGTGAATGGTTGCTATCTCCCTCATCATAGCCCATAGAGCAAAGTATTCCCGTTATCGTTTTTTTTTTTTTATGTCGGCTACCCCCCAATTAAAGGGGGAAACAGCAAAGGGAGAAAGATAGATAGATTATTATTATCATTATTATTATTATTATTATTATTATTATTATTATTATTATTATTATTATTATTATTATTATTATTATTATTATTATTATTATTATTATTATTATTATTATTATTAATATTATTATTATTATTATCATTATTATTATTATTATTATTATTATTATTATTATTATTATTATTATTATTATTATTATTATTATTATTATTATTATTATTAATATTATTATTATTATTATTATTATTATTATTATTATTATTATTATTACTCTTATTATTATTATTATTATTATTATTATTATTGTTATTATTATTACTATTATTATTATTATTATTATTATTATTATTATTATTTTTATTGTGTATGTATCCATATACTTGCTTTTATATATATATATATATATATATATATATATATATATATATATATATATATATATATATATATATATATATATATATATATGCAAGTGCCCTGTGGTGGTGTGCACAACATCAAAGAATAGCCTGAACGTATTCCCTGCCTGTCGTAAAAGGCGACTAAAAGTGGACGGGGCGGGGGAGTAGAAATCCCCCCCATGTATCAACCTCCTGCGAGACTTCAAAGAAGAAGGGGAGTAGAGAGGAGAATAACTTCTCCCCAAATTCTAGTTTTGGGGTGTCTAAATGTGCGTGGTTGTAGTACGATAGAAAGCAAAAGATGTGAGATTGGATATATGTTTGGTAGGAGGAGGATGGATGTATTGGCATTGTGTGAGACGAAGATGAAAGGAAAAGGAGAAGTTGCATTTGGTGATGTGACGGGTAGGGTGTATGGGGTTGAAATGGGGAGAGCGAGAGAAGGTATGGCATTATTGCTGAGTGAATGGATGGTAAATAAGGTAGTGGAATGGAAAGAAGTGTCATCTAGGCTAATGTGGGTGAGGGCTAGGATAGGAAGGGAATTTGGGCCTTTGTTAGTGCGTATGGGCCAGGATGTGAGAGAAGTGAGGAAGAGAGAGATGAATTCTGGAATGAGTTAACTAGATGTGTGGATGGTCTGAGTAGAAGGAACTATGTAGTTGATGTTGATGAAGATAGAGAGGCAGCTATAGTGGCAGTAGGGGGGGTTCAAGGGCCTGTAATGGGAGATGAAAATGAGAGAGAGATTACAAGAGAGGAGTTGAAAAGGGCATTGTATGAAGCAAAAGCAGGTAAAGCACCTGGAATGGATGGGGTGAGAGCGGAGATGTTGAAAGAACGGGGTGTGACTGCATAGGAATGGTTAATGAGAGTGTTTAATATATGCTTTATGTTGTCATTGGTGCCAGTGGAATGGGTGATTGCCTGTATAGTGCCCCTATACAAAGGTAAGGGAGATGTGTATGAATGCAGTAATTTTTGGGGTATAAGTTTGTTGATTGTGGTAGGAAAAGTGTATGGTAGGATACTAGTTAATAGGATTAGGGATAGGACAGAATATGTGATCGCGGAAGTGCAGAGTGGTTTAGGAGAGGCAGAAGTTGTATCGATCAGATTTTTATAGTTAGGCAGTTATGTGAGAAATATTTAGCAAAGGGTAAGGATGTGTATTTTGCATTTATGGATCTGGAGAAAGCATATGATAGACTTGATAGAGAGTCAATGTGGAATGTTTTGAGATTATATGGAATTAATGGTAAATTGTTGCATGCAGTGAAGAGTTTGTATGAGGGCAATAGAGCTTGTGTTAGGGTAGGGAATGTAGTGAGTGAGTGGTTTCCAGTGAGTGTGGGACTGAGACAAGGATGTGTGATGTCACCATGGCTGTTCAATTTGTATATTGATGGAGTTGTAATATAGGTGATTGAGCGAGTGCATGGTCGAGGTTTGAGAATGGTAAATGGGAATGATAACGAGTGGGAGCTGAATCAGTTGTTGTTTGCAGATGATACTGTTGTGGTGGCAGATTCAGAGGAAAAGCTGTATCAGTTAGTGTCAGAATTTGGAATGGTGTGTGAGAGAAGGAAGTTGCGAGTGAATGTGGGAAAGAGTAAGGTTATGATGTGAACAAGAAATGAGGATGGTGCTGGATTGAATGTAATGTTGAATGGAGAGACACTTGAGGATGTTAATCAGTTTAAGTATTTATGCTCTGTTATAGCTGCAAATGGTGGAGTGGCAGCAGATGTGTGTCACAAAGTGCATGAGTGATGTAAAGTGTTGGGAGCATTGAAAGGAGTGATGAAGAATAGAGGGTTGGAAAGGAATATTAAGAAAGTTTTGTATGAGAAAGTGGTTTTGCCAACTGTGATGTATGGATCAGAGTTATGGGGTATGAAAGTAAGAGAGAGACGGAAACTAAATGTGTTTGAGATGAAATGCCTGAGGAGTATTATTGGTGTATCTCGATTGGATAGGGTTAGGAATGAAGTGGTGAGAGCAAGAACGGGTGTGAGGAGAGAAATTGCAGCCAGAGTAGATATGAATGTTCTGAAATGGTTAGGCTATGTGGAAAGGATGAATAAAGAAAGGCTGCCGAAAAAGCTGATGAATGCGAGAGTTGATGGGAGAAATGCTAGAGGGAGGCCTAGGTTTGGAAGGGTGGATGGAGTAAGGAGAGCCCTGAATGATAGGAGCATGGATGTGAGGGAAGCAAGCGAGCGTGCCAGGAATAGGAATGAGTGGTGAGCGATTGTGACGTAGCTCTGATGGGCATCTGCTGTTACCGCTGGGCTGCATCTCACAGAGGTAGCCCAGTTGCAGGGGGAGTAGGAGGAGTTGGCAGTTGTGAAGCGACACAGGTTGTGGAAGAGCCGGGAGGATGGGCTGTGGCACTCCAGCAGTGCCATCTGAACGGTCGCTAGCTCCCTCGTCATTGCCCATAGAGCAAAGTAATCCCCTTATTGATTTCCTTTCTTGATGTCGGCTACCCCCCAATTAAAGGGGGAAACAGCAAAGCTAGATAGATAGATAGATATATGCATGCGTGTGTGTTTGTGTGTGTGCAAATCTATATGTATATATGTGTCTTTGAGTTTACTCGTATATTTATATAATGGTATATGGTTATGTGTATTTACATATATATATATATATATATATATATATATATATATATATATATATATATATATATATATATATATATATATATATATATATATATATATATATATATATATGGTATATGGATATGTGTATTTATATATATATATATATATATATATATATATATATATATATATATATATATATATATATATATATATATATATATATATATATATATATATATATATATATATATATATATATATATATATATATATATATATATATATATATATATATATATATATATATATATATATATATATATATATATATATATATATATATATATATATATATATATATATATATATATATATATATATATATATATATATATATATATATATATATATATATATATATATATATATATATATATATATATATATATATATATATATATATATATATATATATATATATATATATATATATATATATATATATATATATATATATATATATATATATATATATATATATATATATATATATATATATATATATATATATATATATATATATATATATATATATATATATATATATATATATATATATATATATATATATATATATATATATATATATATATATATATATATATATATATATATATATATATATATATATATATATATATATATATATATATATATATATATATATATATATATATATATATATATATATATATATATATATATATATATATATATATATATATATATATATATATATATATATATATATATATATATATATATATATATATATATATATATATATATATATATATATATATATATATATATATATATATATATATATATATATATATATATATATATATATATATATATATATATATATATATATATATATATATATATATATATATATATATATATATATATATATATATATATATATATATATATATATATATATATATATATATATATATATATATATATATATATATATATATATATATATATATATATATATATATATATATATATATATATATATATATATATATATATATATATATATATATATATATATATATATATATATATATATATATATATATATATATATATATATATATATGTATATATATATATATGTATATATATATATATATATATATATATATATATATATATATATATATATATATATATATATATATATATATATATATATATATATATATATATATATATATATATATATATATATATATATATATATATATATATATATATATATATATATATATATATATATATATATATATATATATATATATATATATATATATATATATATATATATATATATATATATATATATATATATATATATATATATATATATATATATATATATATATATATATATATATATATATATATATATATATATATATATATATATATATATATATATATATATATATATACATATATATATATATATATATATATATATATATATATATATATATATATATATATATATATATATATATATATATATATATATATATATATATATATATATATATATATATATATATATATATATATATATATATATATATATATATATATATATATATATATATATATATATATATATATATATATATATATATATATATATATATATATATATATATATATATATATATATATATATATATATATATATATATATATATATATATATATATATATATATATATATATATATATATATATATATATATATATATATATATATATATATATATATATATATATATATATATATATATATATATATATATATATATATATATATATATATATATAAATATATATACATATATATATGTGCATATATATATATATATATATATATATATATATATATATATATATATATATATATATATATATATATATATATATATATATATATATATATATATATATATATATATATATATATATATATATATATATATATATATATATATATATATATATATATATATATATATATATATATATATATATATATATATATATATATATATATATATATATATATGTACATATATATATATATATATATATATATATATATATATATATATATATATATATATATATATATATATATATATATATATATATATACATATATATATATATATACATATATATATATATATATATATATATATATATATATATATATATATATATATATATATATATATATATATATATATATATATATATATATATATATATATATATATATATATATATATATATATATATATATATATATATATATATATATATATATATATATATATATATATATATATATATATATATATATATATATATATATATATATATATATATATATATATATATATATATATATATATATATATATATATGTATGTATATATATATATATATATATATATATATATATATATATATATATATATATATATATATATATATATATATATATATATATATATATATATATATATATATATATATATATATATATATATATATATATATATATATATATATATATATATATATTTATATATATATATATATATATATATATATATATATATATATATATAAATATATTTATATATATATATATATATATATATATATATATATATATATATATATATATATATATATATATATAT
>JAXCGZ010021394.1:0-17500 GCA_037179515.1 Halocaridina rubra
CCAGAGAGAGAGAGAGAGAGAGAGAGAGAGAGAGAGAGAGAGAGAGAGAGAGAGAGAGAGAGAGAGAGAGAGAGAGTCTATATTCAGTGAAAATTGTTTATCGTGTTCCCAGAGTGCAATTTATATATGTGGTGTGTGTGTGTGTGTGTGTGTGTGGTGTGTGTGTGTGTGTGTGTGTGTGTGTGTGTGTGTGTGTGTGTGTGTGTGTGTGTGTGTGTGTGTGTGTGTGATTACCTAATTGTGTTTACGGGAGAGAGCCCAAAGCTCGTATCTTCCCGTCTCCTGATCGGTTCCATTTTATACTTAGTGATAACCTGTCCTTAAAACTATGGACTGAGATAGCATTAACTACCTCCTCGCTTAGCGAATTCCAATTATCAACTACTCTTACACTGAAAAAAGTATTTCCTTACATCCTGCAAAGAAGTTTTCTTACGAAGCTTCAAACTATGACCTCTAGTTCTAGAGCCAGCCATATCAAAATATCGATCCCTATCCACTCTATCATAACCATGAAGGAATTTAAAGACTGTCACCATATCCCCCCTCACTCTTCTAGCTTCGAGTGATGGTAAGTCTAATTCCCTCAGCCTCTCATCATAACTGAGATTGCGTATTTCTGGCACCAGTTTCGGTGGCATGTCTTTGAACTTTTTCAAGCTTAGCTATGTGCTTTTTCAAGTGCGGATTCCAAAAGGGGGCTGCATATTCGAGTTTTGGCCTCACATAGGTTACATAAATATTTCTGAACATTTCCTTGTCCATGTGCCTGAAGGCTACCCTTACATTTGAGTGTGTGTCTGTGTGTGTGTGTGTGTGTGTGTGTGTGTGTGTGTGTGTGTGTGTGTGCGTGCGTGTGTGTGTGTGTGTGTGTGTGTGTGTGTGTGTGTGTGTGTGTGTGTGTGTGTGTGTGTGTGTGTGTGTGTGTGTGTGTGTGTGTGTGTGTGTGTGTGTGTGATTTTGATCAACTCTTACTTTGGCTTCATTGTAAATAAATAGTAAACAAAATTTTTAATCAACATTGAAAACTCAAGAGCAATATCAACCGAAGTAATGCCAGCGAGTCTTCCTCTTTAGACTTTTAATACGGCAATGGCGGCTTTTCATATTATATAAAGACATTGTAGGCCTGTAACATACACAAAAGCTTCTATGTTTCTAATCGCTAATAGCTTCCCCTCTATAGGACATATCGTAAATACCATTCTGTAGATAATTTTCAAAGTATATCAAAGGCTATTTCAATGATACCATAGGAAAGGAAAGGAAAGGAAACATGCATTAAGAAACACGAGAGAGAGAGAGAGAGAGAGAGAGAGAGAGGAGAGAGAGAGAGAGAGAGAGAGAGAGAGAGAGAGAGAGAGAGAGAGAGAGAGAGAAGAGAGAGAGAGAGAGAGAGAGGAGAGAGAGAGAGAGAGAGAGAGAGAGAGAGAGAGAGAGAGACCTATTAGGATGATGAACGATGCAGCCGTATAAAACTCTCTTCCCATCTACGAAATGAAACTAACATATTTTGAGGTGTTCATCTGACATTAATTACTAATATCTGATAGTCGATGATGACTCTTTTGAGCGATACTAATACGGTCACAATGTAAGAAATACATTTAGTTCAGATCGTCATTCAGTGGTGTTCATCTAGGACAAATATTATTCAATTCAGAACTTCATTCAGTGGAGTTCAAGAATAAAATTCTTATCTGAACAGCGTTATGGGAATTGGTAATCCAGTTTTAAGCTTAAAGAGTTGACAATGGAGGATTAGAACTTATCAGAAGCATGGTAGAGAAAACTCCATAAACAAACCAGGAATGCAGTTCCTGGTCAGTTACACACACACAAACACATATAATTTTTGGATTGTCCTAGACGCACGTTCTCAAGGCATAATTGTCGAACTAATCCCACTGACGGCTGCAAAGCCTACATGGGATTGAAAGGAAAGCTACTCCAATCAGATGAATAGATAAAGCATTTACAAATTATATTTGACTTTTTTTTTATTATTAAAAGTTCTGTATCACTCTTTGAGATTAAATATTACACGCTTAAAAAGTCTATAATCTAAGATTAATTTTCCAACATATAAAGACACAATATAATCTTAATTTATACTGCTCTCGTGTATATAAAAAAAATGCCCAATTAGGTTAGTATTTAAGTTCAATAATCATCCGTACTGTTCATTATTATTATTATGATTATTATTATTATTATTATTATTATTATTATTACTATTATTATTATTATTATTATTATTATTATTATTATTATATGTAGAACTCCAGGCAAAAAAAAGAAAAGACTCATCCAACTATATATATAATTAAAAGTTTAACCGTGCTATCGCTTTATATCTTCAAATTATTCACATTGAAATTTTCCAAAAAGGCAGGAAAATATTTACTCCGCCATTAAACTTTGCAAAAGACGAAGCAGCCCTCTTGATTCGGTGTTTGCATACTATATTTTCCTCCTTAGTTTCAAATTAATATATGTATGAATGCATGTCCTTTGTATTTTTCTTCATTGTAGGTACATATATATATATATATATATATATATATATATATATATATATATATATATATATATATATATATATATATATATATATATATATATATATATATATATATATATATATATATATACTATATATATACAATGAAAACAATAGCGACACTTTCTATATGTTATACTGTAAGTTTTATTTTCAAGTCCTGTGTCAAGTGAGGTAAAACGTTTCGTTGACATGAAATAAAAGTGTTAACACGTGTTCTCGCCCTTGCGTCATTTTTAAATTACTCACTCCCCCTCTCCTAGTGACACGAATGTAATATATGCAAAGTGCTTTTGGCAGACTGCAGCCAGGGATATACTAATCACTGGAAACTGGGTAGAGAGAAGTTGATTTAGAGAGACAATTCTTTGTAGTTATAAAGACCTTATAAACATTGGATATAGTGCCAGGCTCCCTACTAGGAAGTCCTGACCTCAATTTACCACAATTACCCGAACAGAAGCTTCTTGCTAATGCCACATTTAGATAAGTATAGGATAGTGACAGCCCTCGTAATGTAGCCCTGTCGACTCAACAAGCATGATAAGAACACCATGATGTATGAATATTTTAGTATCTTAAGTAGCTTTAAGTTTCATGAGGACAAAATTTCATATCCTGCAATTCTCATGATAAGCTAAAAGTAAATAAAAAAAAAAATGATGGAAGACTATATTATTCCATATCTCACATATATTGTATTTAACGTTGACGGGGTAATTCACTTGATCTAATTACCAATCAATTTATCGAACCACCTTATTGTTTATCTTTATACACAGCTTCCATTAGTTTCTTTTTTCACTTCTTTTTCAATTATGTTTTCCTCTGATTAAACCGAATGACATACTGAAATATAATATCGCTTACGAAACTATCATTCGCCTTTTCATTCCAAAGCTATTTATTCATTACTACTGTATTCTCTTTGGTTCCTAATTCTGCATGGCTAAAATTGCCGGACTAACTTAAAGAAACACAAGATTTATTAAATGTATATGTTCTATGTTTTCCCATATTACTTCTATCTCACTGCTTGTAAAGTGAGCATATACGTAACAACACCCTGCCTGTGAATAACTGCACTGCATTTGTGTGTGTGTGTGTGTGTGTGTGTGTGTGTGTGTGTGTGTGTGTGTGTGTGTGTGTGTGTGTGTGTGAGTGTGTGTGTGTGTGTGTGTGTGTAGTTTTTTTTTGTGACACCAGGACGGGCCAAAAATAAAATATAAAATAAAACAACCCTCATCAGGCCTGGGAACGAAGAATACATAAAGTAAAGAGAAACAGAGATGGAGAGTGTAATGACTTGTCAGATGTGAAGGGATAATAAAAGATGTGTGATGAATATCCAAGAATATTCAGTGTAGCTGTAGGCATAAAAAAAGAACTGAATGCGTATGAGTGTTTGTGTTCTGCTATGTGCTTCTGCATATGAGTACCTTTTTCAAAGCGCACAAATCCTCACAAACAAGAAAATCAGGAGAGAGGAGATTCCGATGACTTGCAAAAGACATCGGAGCAACACATGCTAACGTCTTGTACGTAACATGAGTGAAATCGTGTTTGAGATCGCTTTGCTTTTTGCCATACTGAGGAACTGAAAGAGATTGGCATTGCCGATTGTAATCTCTTATCTCATGCCCGTTATGCAGGCATACTGAATACATATATTAATGTGACATACAAATGGAAAACCAACAACATCTTGAATTTAAGTTAGGGACAAATCACCTATAACCTTATGAATAGAAACAATATAAAATAAAAGATAAAAATTACAAAATATCATGGTCAATAAACTGAATTACAGCACCAGTGTTAAAGCCTAGCTTACGGCAAAGAATACTAAAAAATATAATTCTGTTTTTCATATCAAAGCAAGACTGAAGCATTTATCTACACACATAATACAAAATAATCTGGCTTGTCCAGCAATACCAAAGAACACAACACAAAGAAGGATAAATAGTAATTGGTTCAACGACATTGAGTTTGCTTTCTTCGTATTTTTCTACTCAAGCGTCCTCATTCGTTCCTTCGCCAAGTACAATGAGTTTTTCAATAAAAAGACGAAGTATATTCAAAATAGTTCCTGTGAGGAAACATTACTCACATTTAGATGTGTTTCTTCTTCTTCTTCTTCTTCTTCTTCTTCTTCTTCGTCTACATCTTTTCCCACTTTTATGTGGGGTCGATGTTTCTGTCAAGTTTTCTCCATTTGTTTCTCACAGACCGCAATATTTCGCATAGTATTAATCAGTTCCTCTTAGTCACATCTTCAAATTTATGAATTATTCCGTAAGTTATTTTTAACTCTCTCTCTCTCTCTCTCTCTCTCTCTCTCTCTCCTCTCTCTCTCTCTCTCTCTCTCTCTCTCCTCTCTCTCTCTCTCTCTCTCTCTCTCTCTCTCTCTCTCCAGCACCACCATCAGTAACCACTAGAAGAGTAACAGTTATGTTTTTTGGCCCATTTGTATCATGTGATGAAGACCGTCCTAGCCTAACACAACAGTTTTATGTTTTTTACTTATAGTCACTATTTGGGGTTCCTTTCAAAGCGCTAACTGTTCTTTACGTTATGGACATTTATAGCTTCAACTATAACGTCCATTTCTAAGAGAGTCTATAGACATTCCGCTTAGAACTCTTCAAAAGGATAGGCCTTAAGAGTTATATTTTTTTTCTCGAGAAGTAATGGTAGACAATGCTTAATGTCTAAAGCACTTACAAGAGAAAACGACTTAAGAGCTCCCACATTTTATACTACTGAAGAGACTAAATGGCCGAGATGGCAAATAATAGTTTTGGTTTTCTTTTCATGGCCTTTATAAATCTTGCAAATTATTTTTGCCATAAATATGCCTTTGCTTATTATAGTCTCAATTCAAGACCTTTCTCTGTATTGGAATAAGAATATATATTATTTCGAGGAAGTACAATTGAATAAGTGTAATACCTAAAAATTTCAAAAAAAGAAGAATATTGTTTTTCTTGTACCATTCTTGCTCTTGTTGTTTTTGTTCTTGTGCTTTATTATTAATTCATGTCAAGAGTTTAAACAATTTTGGCATATAAAGTTTATCAACTTGTATTTTCCCAATCACAAAGGGCAAAGTGCAACTGTGGTTAGTGATAATATTTCGATAATAAGTGTTCTAAATATTTCTCAAAACTTTAGTATCATATCATATTAAATTTTAGTAAATGTAAACCGAATGAAAATAACAGAATAAATCAATTAATAACAAAAACCAAAAAGATGATCTTAGTCTAGGGTAATTTCTACACTTATTTCCTCAATAAAAATTGTAAAGAAAATTGAATTCTGCCTTCTGTGTGAAGTAGCTAAATCATACGCACAGTAATAATTAAATTCATTAATATTACATTAACATGTACAAAATAATAATAATAATAATAATAATAATAATAATAATAATAATAATAATAATAATAATAATAATAATAATAATAATAATAATAATAATAATAATAATAATAATAATAATAACCATTAGTATTGATGATAATTATCAATCCTTCAATAAATGTGTATGAAAAAAACTCTTAATTCATAATTACACATTCAAATAAGAAAAACATATAAGATAAATTAACCAAGACAGAGAAACTGGTAGACAGACGATGAAATGAAAGAGAGAAAGAGAGAGAGAGAGAGAGAGAGAGAGAGGGAGAGAGAGAGAGAGAGAGAGAGAGAGAGAGAGAGAGAGAGAGAGAGAGAGAGAGAGAGAGAGAGAGAGAGAGAGAGAGAGAGAGAGAGAGAGAGAGAGAGAGAGAATGTGACCCATTCCAAGACCGCTTTAATTATATATAAGGTCTTCCCATCAAAGATAAATTGGATAAAAAAAAATCCTTTCCCCTTGTGCTTTGTTGTAGGAAATCGAATACAAACGTTTACACTATATCTAAATTTTACCGAATGTAACTCATATTGATTTTCATTAACTAAAAGTTATTTTATTTAGAGTTTATTATAATTATGGAAGAGTTTAATCATTCCTTACATAGTTGGTCAGACTATTCAAATTGTTCTTTGTATATATATATATATATATATATATATATATATATATATATATATATATATAATATATATATATAATATATATATATATATATATATATATATATATATATATATATATATTATATATATATATATATATATATATATATATATATATATATATATATATATATATATATATATATATATATATATATATATATATATATATATATATATATATATATATATATATATATATATATATATATATATATATATATATATATATATATATATATATATATATATATATATATATATATATATATATATATATATATATATATATATATATATATATATATATATGGACTGATGCTAAGGTAGACAAAATAACTCGCAATTCCAGTTTACTTTATTCAAATTGTATATTCTTTCAAATATTTCAAAAAGGAAACTTTGGTGTTACATTCTTTACTGGAAAGCTTTCATATCTGAATCATATCTATAGTTGTTTTAAAGCATGGAAAACATTGCAATAGATGGTGAAACAGCTACAACTTAAAATCTGCTGCAGACTACTTCAGCTATCTACTATTATAACTCCCCGTTTGTAAACAAATTTCCTTTCTATCATTAAATGCATTTTGAAATGTTGCCTCTAACAGCAAATACGAAGAAACAATTTTGTCCAGTTTTACATGAGGAGACCAAAAACCTTTTTCATATTTTCTGATAGCCTCGACAGCCTATTGGAAAGTTGATAAAAATAGAATTACGTAGACTGCGCTATTCAAGGCTTCATTACTAATAAATGATTCCTACGTCTTTATGTTTTTTATTCCACCTGTAAAACACTGATATTTATTCGGTAAGTTGCACTATTCTACGATTAGACTGTTTATATTCATATTCATTTTGTAGGAATATCATATTAAAGACAAGATTTACTATTTGGAGGATTTCCGACCTTCTTAGGATCACTATAGTCAGTGCTTAAGTAGAGTTGGAATTAATATATGCACTTCTTCATACAATTACATAATGAGCGAGAGTTCTCGATTTTATATCATAACAGAGGTTTTTGATGTTTGGCTTGTAATTTATCTTCTGTGAGGGAGTCTGTCATTTGAATGCTGGTGCAAGATCCCAATTTTTATCCAAATAATAGTGTATATATATATATATATATATATATATATATATATATATATATATATATATATATATATATATATATATATATATATATATATATATATATATATATATATATATATATATATATATATATATATATATATATATATATATATTGTAAAGTGTTTTGAATTTGGCCGGCAATAACTGTGGAAGTATGACGAAAGGGTGATGAACAGTAGTTACTTTTGCCTTTTTTCGTGTATTTAAAGTTAAAGGTAAAAGGTTGCCAGGTTTCAGTTCAGATATCCATCTGAGATGTTCCTCAGAACGTTAGCCAGGGCAAGCCCCCCCCACTGTGGTGCCCAGCCACAGAAGTAACCTCACAGTAAACAGCTTAAACTCTCTTGCCTGGACGAGACTATCTGCCGACCTCATGAATACGAAACCAGCGCGTTACCACTCTACTAGCCAGAGGCTAGACAAATTCCTAAATAACTGCTAGAATTGCATATCTCTTTAATCCAAGCTGTAAGCAGCCTAGATCACAGCCATTATCAACAGCTTAAATTATTTTAGGAGACAGTTTATTTTAAGATTCACTGGGTAACTCTCTTAACAGCACTAAGGAAAGGTCACTTTAACAATGTTGCCATTTTAAAACTTCGCTCTTCATTATATTATAATTTCAGTTTCAATTAGCAGTGGTGTCTGAGGTGGCTTCTGAGAAAGAAAATGTATTCTCGTCTTTCATCAGATTTTATTTAAAGTCAAATCCAAATTAAAAGTGTCTACAGGCTTTGAACCAAATCTATATACGGGATGACTTGAGAGAGAAAGACCTCAGTGAAGAGAAAGCATTGGACAAGAGAGAGTGGAAAAGGCTGAAAAGAAACCGCGACACCATATAGATATGGGAAAAGCGAGAGAAGAAGAAGAAAGGCTTTGAACCAGATCATACTGACATATTATGTTAGTTAAGCAAAATAGTCTTTCATATCTAACTCAAAATTTACCATTTACTCTAATTTTTTATTCAAAATAAAAGAAGATTTAAGAGGCTACACATGACAATAATTTTCTATATATATTAGAGAAATTTGTTTCTTTAATGTAACGATGACATGGTCCTTCAGTGAATTATATATTCGGGATAAAGTTAATGGTAAGGGTACAATAATAACGGTACTCTGTAATGCAACAATTTTACTTCAACGTTACTTTAGAAAATATCTCTGGCTGAATGAAGATAAAGTTTTAAATACTGTAGCGTTTGTTAGTAGAAATGGTGTTGAGTTGATATTTTCCGATGTACAAAAAGGTAATAAATATGTATTTCATTCCTTAAGACCTATGACAATTATGTTCCAAACAGAGTTTAACCATAACACTTTAGTGTTTGTTACAGACACGAGATTTAGCTGATAATTTCCAATGTAAAACATAAATACTTCATCCCTTTTGACATTACCACTTTGTTTTCTATCTTTCTTCACATAACAATGTTTTAGGTAGGCTAGTGTCTGAATCATAAACAGCAAATAGTACATAAGAACCTGATGTACATCCATTTTTGTCTGTATGTAAGCCACTGCATTTATACGTATACGAGACAATACATTAACCATAAACAAATTATTTTCAGTTGAAGTAAAGTATTTTCCAGTAAAGAAATTTACAGTATAAGTGTCCATGTTAACCATACAAATCTAATTCTTTATCTCTTTATATAGATCCTTTAGCTTCTTTGTATCTTCTATCAAGGGTTGAAGAATAAATTTCTATAATAAAATTTCTAAAAGCATTCTTCCAAAAATACTTATTACAAGTAAGTTCCTGTGTATTTCATTTGTTTTTGATAAAACATTAAAAAAATGACCATCAGTGTCTGTAGCGGGATTGGGAATCTATATATACTAACTACTAATGACTCTTTCAGAGCTGCCTCTCCAATAGAGAGCAGTGTATTATGAGATAATTCATGTGCGAATTATTTTTTATCGTTGTACTGTATTTTCGAAGGAAAGCTCGCCCTAATAGGACTACTAGACTTCTGTTTAACCACATATTTTTTTTATAATTTTGTATGATACTATTTTTACATGAGAATGTTTCAAGGATGAAGCAACGAGGGAGATAAACATAAAAATCCAATCGTTACCACACTTGCGACTTTTTATGCATTAATTTTATGGCATATCTTAAGATCTTTTTTTTTTTACCTGAATATAAAACAACTGAAAGCTACCTATTTGGGACTTAGATAGTACAACCAAAGAGGGTTGCGTGAAATCTGTTTCATTTAGTGTTGTGAGGCTGCAAAAACTCTTTCAATTATACAAACACTACAAACAGGGAGTCAGGAACTGTAGCAAAGTATTTAAGGTTAAAAAATGCGAGTTGTTACCAAAAAGAAATACCCAGCTCACTTTTAAAGTAAGGAAGGGAGAACAGAGAGAAGGAAAGAAAATACTTTTCATAAACCAAGAAAATAAAAATAGAAAGGAAATTGTCAATCTCTGCAACTTCTCTGGGTGACTGAAGAAAATGAAACTAAAAATTAATGGTCAAACACGATGCACAAGGGTAGCATGCAAAACAATAGTAATAAGAAAGAAAAGATTGCAATAATTAGATTAATAATAACAATAATGACTAAAATATCAATAATAAGCGCAATACTACAAGAAATTAAACTTTATGACTTGCACATTAAAACTATATATATATATATATATATATATATATATATATATATATATATATATATATATATATATATATATATATATATATATATATATATATATATATATATATATATATATATATATATATATATATATATATATATATATATATAATTTCTCACTGAAGTAAAAAGGAACAACGAGTGCATGACCATAAGTTTTTTTTATGAGTGTGACACCTAGACAGGCAAGAAAATTGACCTCTTTAATAAAGGCCCGGGTATGAAAAACCACACAGACGAAGAAAAAGTAAAAGTTTAAGGACAAGGCAGAGATGAGGTAATGATTCACAATAGGATAAGGACACGCTGAAAGACTAGTCGAACTACCGAGGACCTAGAGATATGGCAAAATTAGGCCCTGAGATGACGATAGATCCGTTTTTTGAAGGAAGATAGTTTATAAGAATTAGGAAAGACAGAAGGAGGAAGAGAGTTCCCGAGTCTGGAGGTAGATGGGAAGAAGCAGTCGCTGCGCTGACCAATCCGTGAGCTACAAATCTCCACACAGTACCTCTGAGACGAGGGGGCTTGGCGAGTGTTACGCAGCCTGGGCAGTGGGGGAGGGATGCAACTCGCCAACTCATCAGAGCAGCAATGGAAGAAGTAGCGATAGAATTGAGAAAAGGATGATACCTTGCATGAAGAGCAAATAAAAATAAATTTCAGGTTACGGCAAAAGATATTTTTACGGAAGTATATTAGTTCATGAGCTTCATGAATTACACTCAGTAACTGAGACCCGAAGTCACTAGAAATTACGAGAAAGAAAACTCAAGGGAAATATTTTAATCCCCCGCAAAAATAATACAAAGGTTATTGCAAGAAGCATGGAAAATGTTTGTCATAATTTCAACTTCAAATCATTCAGTACAGAAAAGCAAAGAATTAGTTTTTAAAACAATATTTTATAGTAGTCTCACCAGTTCCCTGCACATACATGCATATATTCGTTAGTCACCAAAAAAAAAAATATTCAGAATTCATACACTAAAGAATTAACCCATATACACAGTCGCCCTTCCTTTTATTTTTTTTCTTGGCATTATTTACAGTCTTTTTCAGAATCCAATGTCATTCAACAGATTTTTTGAGAAATTTTATGAGATCATTTATTACAACATAACTGGTTCTAAAACTGAAGTTTTAAGAGTGTAATGGTTTTTTCATGTGAGCATTATAATGTTCCTAAGTAGAGTTGCAAAACATTAGAAACGGATGTGTTCCTTAAAAAGGAAATAGATTTCATAAATGACGCTTGAAATTATCAACTTTAATGTCCCACACTAAAATTCTTGAGGTCATGAGACTTGGCTAGAGAGAGTTTGCTTGCCCTGAATTAATAATATTATAAGATGATAGGGTGATGCTTGAGACTAAAGCTCTAAAGTGTCATTTCGAGTTAATATTATTTCTCCCTCAAGAAAGACCTCCGATAGAATGCTTACCAATGGTTTTAAATGAATACGAATAAATCCATAAATATTAAAACAAAATTAGGGTAACTTTACGTTATGTGAACAAAATATTTGCAAAGGATAATATGCAATTTGGAGTTCGTGTAAATAAAACATAAATATAACATAAGTTCTTGAAGGAAAATTAAATTCTGCTTCAAACTCTCAATTAAATGACTGCCCCTAAAAATGAACCTAAAATGCAGCTGACTATCAAGTTAAGAATTTAAGAGCAAGGACAATTTGTGATGTAATCCCGCTTAAATTTTTAGGTTTACAAATACGAGACTATGATGGAATTAATCTAGACATCATACATGATTAAGCTTCGCATACTCAGAGATTGAAAAAGAACTCCATAAAGTAATATATTGCTTCTTAATAACAATATAGATAGCTCTCTAAAACTGTCTAGAAATTTCTTAGATCAATTGTACAATAAAAATTCCAAATTAGAGCACTATATTTTTTTGTTTTGGTCATTTTTCAATCTCTACGTTCAGATGGCACTGCTGGAGTGCCACAGCCAATCCTCATGGCTCTTCCACAACCTGCATCGCTTCATGAATGCCAACCCCCCTACTGCCCCTACCACAGGTAACTACCTATGTAAGATGCAGCCCCGTGGTGACAGCAGATGCCCATCAGAGCTGCGTCACAATCGCTTGCCACTCGTTCCTGTTCCTAGCACGCTCACTTGCTTCCCTCACATCCATCCTCCTATCATTCAGGGCTATCTTTACTCCATCTATCCACCCAAACCTAGGCCTCCCTCTCGCATTTAACCCATCAACTCTCGCATTCATCACCTTTTTCAACAGTCTTTCATCATCCATCCTTTCCACATGGCCAAACCATCTCAGAACATTCATATCTACTCCGGCGGCAAATTCTCTCCTCACACCCGTTCTTGCTCTCACCACTTCATTCCTAACCCTATCCAACCGAGATACACCAATCATACTCCTCAGGCATTTCATCTCGAACACAATTAGTTTCCGTCTCTCACTTACTTTCATACCCCATAACTCTGATCCATACATCACAGTTGGCACGATAACTTTCTCATACAAAACTTTCTTAACATTCATTTCCAACCCTCTTTTCTTCATCACTCCTTTCAACGCACCCAACACTTTACATCCTTCATTCACTCTGTGACACACTGCTGATTCCACTCCACCATTTGCAGCTATAACCGAGTCTAAATACTTAAACTGATCAACTTTCTCAAGTGTCTCTCCATTCAACATAACATTCAATCCAGCAACATCGTCATTTCTGGTACACCTCATAACCTTACTCTCTCCCACGTTCACTCGCAACTTCCTTCTCTCACACACCATTCCAAATTCTGACACAAACTGACACAGCTTCTCCTCTGAATCTGCCACCACCACACTATCATCTGCAAACAGCAACTGATTCAGCTACCAATCGCTATCATCCCCATCTACCATTCTCAAACCTCGACTACACACTCGCTCATTCACCTCTCTTACAACTCCATCAATATACAAATTGAACAGCCATGGTGACATCACACATCCCTGTCTCAGTCCCAAACTCACTGGAAACCACTCACTCACTTCATTCCCTACCCTAACACAAGCTCTACTTTCCTCATACAAATGCTTCACTGCATGCAACAGTCTACCATCAATTCCATATAACATCAAAACATTCCACATTGCCTCTCTATCAACTCTATCATACGCTTTCTCCAGATTAAAAAATGCAATATATATATATATATATATATATATATATATATATATATATATATATATATATATATATATATATATATATATATGAGAGAGAGAGAGAGAGAGAGAGAGAGAGAGAGAGAGAGAGAGAGAGAGAGAGAGAGAGAGAGAGAGAGAGAGAGAGAGAGAGAGAGAGAGAGAGAGAGAGAGAGAGCTTGTGCATAACGACAGATGGCAAAGCCTTTGAGCAGAGAAAAACTGAAACTCTTTACATTTGGTTATACTTAATTGCCAGCCAGGACGACATGCACATTTCCTAATATAAAATCGTCATACAGTAACTGAGGAAAAGAATGAAATTTCCAAACAGCAAATATATAAACACATAAAATATCTGAAGATTTTCCGAATATAAATTAGAAGAAAAAAATTCGTATTTTGCTCATTTTCATTTGACCAGTCTTCAGACACTGCAACTCATTCTCAGAGGCTGCCTACAATTCCACTTTCCTGACAAACGATAATTGGCTTGACACTTTGTCGGGAAAATGGACAGCTCAAGCAATCTTTGGAAGATTAGTGGCTACAAGCAACAATATATCTTTGGTCGTGGAAAACAGGGCGAAAGTAGTCGGATTTTTTACCTTGGAGCCAGAAAGACATTCATGCTAATGATACTATAAGACCTGAAAGCGACTGTCTATTGAGGAAAATGGCAGCAAGAAGTAAATTGAAAGCAATGGCCCGATTTCAAAAGGGAAAAAGTACATCCCAAACCGCCGTGATTTTACAGATTAAAACGAGTATTATCAACCGTGAGCATTAAAACTCTGAGAGAATAAGTCGCTAATATGCATTTATATCATTTTAATATTGATTGGATTTCCTTAATAAAGAAAACACAACTGCGTAATTTGATTATCAGAAAACACTTCCAAAAAGGAAGAAAAAAATCACATACATCAGAAACAGATATACACCTGAAAAATATTTAGGAAAAATAGGGCAGGCTTATTAAATATAATAGAAAACAAAAATAAAAAAAATAAAAAGTATATAAATAAGAGCTACAGTAAAAATATTCCTTATTCTGGAGAGCAAAAAAAACAAACAAACCGCTTCTTTGTGAGCTGTGAGCCACAACCTTTTATGGTGTCTATTGGAAATCCATATATCAAAACGACAGTGTGGCAGGAAAATAAATACACAATAAATATATGATGCACGTGGTACAGAAGCACCACATTCTTCCTCCTTTATGACCACGTGAAATAATAAAATTAATTAAATTTAAATTATTCGTGGCATAGTTTGAGGACTGCAACATATAGTACGCAAAATTATTTTTTGCAATTGCTTTATTTTTTAATGAACTAGGTAGGCTCGACTCCTATCTTTTATTAAGAAACATTTTGTTATGAGTGTGACACCGGAACAGACAAGAAAATTGCCATCGTTGGGCCCAAACACCAAGAAAAATACTGCGCCGATGAAAAAGTAGAAGCTTAAGGAGAAGACAATTAAGTTGCCGAATT
This sequence comes from Halocaridina rubra, assembly GCA_037179515.1. Classification (NCBI taxonomy): domain Eukaryota; kingdom Metazoa; phylum Arthropoda; class Malacostraca; order Decapoda; family Atyidae; genus Halocaridina; species Halocaridina rubra. The sequence continues at coordinate 15,183 of JAXCGZ010021394.1, forward strand.
AATAAAAAAATTTTAACAAAAAAGTCTGTATGTATTTGTTTGAGAGAGAGAGAGAGAGAGAGAGAGAGAGAGAGAGAGAGAGAGAGAGAGATTATTTTATTTATTTTATTAATTGATTGCGCCAAGGCGTCTGACATTACATGAATTCATACAAATAATGCTTCAAATGGATACAAAATCAAGAATAGAACATAGTTTACAGGGAAGTGTAAAAAATTGATAAAACATTGCTGCATACTAACACACAATTCACAGTATGGCAGCACAGAGTACATTATATACAAAAGTAAAGCTCAGAGAAACACAAAATACACAAACAGAATTATACAGCAACATACAGAAAATATATGTATAATTCAATATAATTAATGGCCACCAAAGTGAGGATAACGAGCAAGAATAACATCAAGGTTGTCATCATTAAGTAAAAATGAGCAGATCTGTATTAAGTTCTGACCTCGTGGTAAAACATCTCTCACTGTGGGGCACTGAAGACAATAGTGGTCAAGAGTGTTAGCATTAGGACGGTCGCATAATTTACAGGTGGTGTACTGTGGCATATCTAGAGTCTGGGAGACCTGCCATAAAGGCCGATACCCCATTCTGAGCCGAGCACTAACTACATTGTTTTTCCGCACCATTAACCCGCGTCTGCGATACTTGTAGCGACTGTGAAGAAAGTGATCATGGTGCTGTATGGACACACTGTTGGCCCTCTCCGTGTCCCTGCGCCGGACCGTCATGGCAAACCCAGCTGAGTAGATGATGTTACATAGGCATCGGAGGGAGGGCTCAGCGTCCACAGCATGCCCATCCAGCATACAAGCCGCCTTGGCAAGACAATCCGCTGTGTCGTTGCCAGTCAGCCCAATGTGAGAGGGCGTCCATACAAACGACACAACAAGAGAAGCATCCTGAGCGACCGCGAGGCGACATAGTATATCTCCCACAGCACAGCCACAGATGGGTCTTGGCGAGGATAGGTCTTGTAGGGCCGATTGGGAGTCACAAATTATTACCCCATTCACTCGTCGTCGAACAAGGAGAGTCACGGCATCCAAGATGGCATTCAGTTCACAGTAGGTGGAGCTCGACGAGGTGGGTAGTCTACGGCCAATCCATGAATCAGCCGGCACAGGCGGCTCCATGGTGGGAGAAAACACAGCACATGCCGCCCTCCCATCTGCTTGCACAGAACCATCAACATAGACGTGGTGTGCTGCAGGGACAGACGTGGACACATCAGCGATAGTCTCCAGAGCTAACTGTCTCTGCAAGGGGGGATAGACATCCTTCGAGGTCGGTGTATATGTGACAGCGGGGAGGGGGACACGCCAAGGTGGTATATCTGGGACAGCCGCCTGCACAGGCAGGTCGATGTCAAGGCCACAGAGAATGTCACTCACCACCCTGATAAGTTATGACCTCCTGCTCGAAGTGGGAGCCTGGGTGCGTCTGGATCCAGGGACGTCCTCATGACAGCAGAGAAGTACGGAGCAAGAAAGGGGTAGTGAAGACACTTAACAGTAAAATAGAACACACTGGCATAAATCCTCTCCACAAGAGGGGGCAAGTTGAGCTCCAACTGCATACTCACAATACGGGTAGAGAGAGAACATCCCAAGATAAATCTCATGACTCGATTCTGGAACTTTTCAAGTGGCTCGAGAGCTGGTCTAGGAAATTGACACAAGGCAGGAGACAGATAGTCGACCAAAGAGAAAGAAAGAGAGAGAGAGAGAGATGAGAGAGAGAGAGAGAGAGAGAGAGAGAGAGAGAGAGAGAGAGAGAGAGAGAGAGAGAGAGAGAGAGAGAGAGAGAGAGAGAGAGAGAGAGAGAGAGAGAGAGAGAGAGAGAGAGAGAGAGAGGTTAAATAAGAATATAAAAACGTTTCTTCTCTTTGGAGTAGGAAGTGGCATTGATTGTCGTCAGCTTTCTTGAAATTTAGTTCTGCGTAGGAATGGAGTTCCCATTATCACCAATTTCAGATAAATTATAAATGTAAATGATCAATTCGGACTGAATTTCCTTATGTCACGCAGATACAAAACCATTTATACTATATGCTGACGCTGTAGTTTTAATATATCAGCACGACCAAGCATACTTTAGGTAATTGTTGGAATTTGTTAATAACGTTGTTCCTTTCATTAATGTAAATTTTAATACTGAGGAAAATTATAAAAAAGAAATTCTTTCTTAGAAGTCTGAATCCACCATCATACCACAAGATTTTACTCTAAATTTTGGGGGTTTAGATAATCCATGAATCTGAAATGTATATTCGTTTATTTTTCTCCTCATATAACAATCCCAAG
>JAXCGZ010021394.1:22500-25000 GCA_037179515.1 Halocaridina rubra
TCAATTCTTCGAATGTCATATTAGAAAATAAACAAATGTTCATGATTAAATACGCATTGAAGCAGATTTTCATCATGCTCACTCATATTTAATATTAAATATGCAATCATGACTTTAGCGAGCGGAAGCAGTGTAGCCCTTACCTGAGCCTACATAATGTAAACAATAATCTGGTTAGTTTAATGAATCCTTATATTAGCAATCAAAATATGTTACTCTAATAACTAGTAACTAAGTTATACAAAGTATCTTCTGCATTTCTGACAGCAAGAAATGAGTGCAAAATAAACGAAATTTCTGCTTTGGATGTCTCCGTCCTTAGAATATTAACATTACCTCGTTGAATGATACAGGGTATGTGTAATCAAAGTTTCTATTATTACGGAAGTTTTTCAATACAGAATTCCAAGGTAATGACCCAAGCTACAAAGAAATCTGGAGAAAATGAAGGCAAACACATTGCAAAATAGGTATAGGAAGTTTGTATTCATTAAAGTTTATTCCAATAGATAACAGCTAAATATTTCTTCTTCTTCTTCTTCCTTCGACCTTATTAATCCCACTGAATAGCAGGGTCGGCCGCTGGGGTCAACTTCCTCCACTTGTTCCTATCCCTTACATCTCCCTCCTCCAATCCAGCTTCAACCATATCCCTCCCCACCACGTCCATCCATCTTATCCGCTGGCGCCCCGCACTCCTTCTTCCTATCACTGGCATGTTCTTAGCTCTCCTGATTGGTTCCTCCTCCCCTCTTCTTACTACATGGCCATAGTATCTCAGACGAGTTTCCCTAGCCTTCTCTATGACATTACAAATTCCACACATTCTTCTTATATCTCGACTCTCCCTCTTCTGCAGTAATGATATTCCAGTAATCCATCTAACCATCCTCATTTCTGTTCTCACCAACAGTCCCTCCTCTCGCCTCCTAAGTGACCCAAACTTCTGCCCCATATAGCAGTACAGGCCTAACTACTGTCTTGTATATCTTCATTCTGAGTTTTAAAGGCATTTTCTTGTCTGTGATAACTCCAGTCACTTGTTTCCATTTTCGCCATGCTTCCCTCACCCTCTGTCTCACTGCTTTCGCAGTACCTCCCTCCTCTGTTAATACTGATCCCAAGTAGTTAAACTCACTGCTCTGACTTAGCACTGTACCATCTTCCATTTGGAGGCTTACCTCTTCCAGACCTCCTTTACTACTAACCATTAGCTCTGTCTTTCTTGGGTTTACTTTCAATCCTTTCTTCTCGATGGCCCTTTTCCATGCTAAAAACCTTTCTTGCAGTTCATATTCCGTGTCTGCTATAATGACTAAATCATCGACAAACATCAGTTGATACAGCTCTTCATTATTTCTTAACTCTCTTGTCAAAGTGTCGATAACAACGAGGAACAAGAACGGACTCAGAGCTGATCCCTGATGGAGGCCGACCTCCACAGGGAACGCCTCAGTCTCCCCATACTTTGTCTGTACGGTGGTTCCTGCCCCATCATATATCATCTTCACTATTCTTACTAACTTATCTGGTACTCCTCTCTTTCTCAAACACAATACACCACTCTTCTCAGTACCCAATCATACGAATTTTCAAGATCCACAAAACACATGTAAACTTTTCTGTTTCCTTCTAAATACTTTTCTTGGACTTGACGTACTATAAAAATTGCATCCACTGTGCTCTTTCCTTTCATAAATCCAAACTGCTGTTCATGTATATCTATCAGGACTCTCAACCTTCCTTCCACTAATCTTCCTAATATCTTAAATACATGCTCCAAAATTTTTATTCCCCTGTAGTTCCTACAATCTAACACGTCTCCTTTGTTTATATATTTTAATCATCCAACTATCATTCCAGTCCCTTGGCATTTCCTCTACACCCCAGATCTTATCCAACAGTGTATGCACCCACTCTTTTCCTGGATTTCCCAAAGCTTTGATCATTTCTATTGCTACCTCTGACTTTCCTGCAGCTTTATTTGATTTTCCTTTCTTTATGGCATTTTCTACTTCACTTTAACTGATGTTTGCTATCGGTCCTTGTACTGGAGGGACATTTTCTAGTTCTTCACAATCGATTTCAGTGTTTAAAAGATGTGAAAAATATTCTTCCACCTTCTCTTGACTTCTCCTTCCTCTATTAGGATATTTCCATTTTCATCTTTTATTATTCCTACTTCCCCTACGTCCTGGCTGTTTTTTCTTCTCGATTCTGCAATTTTGTAAATCATCTTTTCTCCCTCTGGTGTTCCCATCATCTTATACCACACTCTCTTTGCTTCTCCCTTTGCAATGGCTACCATTCTCTTTGCTACGGAAATATAATTAATTCATGGAACGCAAATGAACTGCCCTTTGTATCTAACAAAAAATATAATAAACAGAACATAAAACCAATACCTACTGAGAAGAAAGTTATGAAAAAAGCCGGTTTTTTGGCAAAAAGATGAAATTTCTGAATGAAATCATCGACAGATGATTGCGCTCGATAATCC
>JAXCGZ010021394.1:30000-35000 GCA_037179515.1 Halocaridina rubra
GAGCTTGGGGACCCCAGAGACCTCTGCCAATGTTATTTGATAAAATTTGATATCTGTATTGGAGTTCTTTACATTTATTATTTAGTTTAGGGTGGGGTAAGGATTTTGACTTTTTGAAAGGTATGTAATTATCTATTGCATTTTGAATTAAGGAATACCATTGCTTTAAGTGTTTTTCTATATCAAAAATATTATTAATGGAGGTATTACTTGTGATATCATGCGTGAATTTGTCTTCTAAGAAAGACTTGAAGTTATCCCAGTCACCATTATTAAGATCTCTACTGGGGGGAGTTCTAATAGCTATTGGTTCTGTTGAGAACTTAATTATTAGAGGTAAATGGTCAGAGGTGGTTAGGGGTCCTTTTTCTATTGAGTGATTTAGGTAATGATTCTTGTTACTTATGATAATATCTGGTTTGGAGGATTCAGATCCATGGGTCATAGTTCTGAAGTCAGGTCCTAGTATTTTAATCAGATTATTGGTCATTAAATTATTTAGAAAGTTACCAGTTATATTACAAGTATTGTGACCTAGGGTGTGATGTCTAGCATTAAGATCTCCTATTAGGTATGCTGGGATGTTTTTCCTAATTAGTTTTAAGATGTCTTCATATGGGATTTGTAATCTTCTGGGTGGTAAGTAAGTGGTTCCTATAATAATGGGGCCGTTTTTGGTTTCAATTTCTAGTGCTAGTAAATCAGTATCAAATTCGTCTATGATTTTATGAGCAATGTTACGTTTGATGGCAATTGCTATACCTGCGTGAGCTTCATTTAAAAAGTTTCTTTGATAAATATTATAAACAAAAATTTTTATTTGAATGTTAGTTCTAGAGGTACTATTGAGAAGTATGATATCTGGGTCAAATTCCCTATAAACGTAATATAATTCATTACTTCTAATGTTAGTCCAAGCTATTACGTTATGCTGAATGATAGTTAATTTATTATTATTATTATTTTTATTAGCCATATTGAGTGCAGTTAAAAGATAAAGGGCGAGTTAAGTATTTAAATCTGAGGAGGACTCTGATCTCACATGTAGTCCTTGGTCTAGTGAATTATAGTGTTTTTTATCTAGGTATTGAATTCTGATGTCAGCAAGATCGATTTTATTATGTTCTAGGAAAAGGTGGACATCATGAGGTTTGTAATTGCCATTATAGTAAACATATATGAGTTTGTTGGTGTGAAGTAAAGTGTCTCAATAATTATACAAAACCAAAATATTCATATGTAAACAAAATTCTCATTTGATCTTTGTGCTCGTTTTAATTCACGATTATTTACAGTATCATTATTAAAAATAAATGACCAGTGAGGACCTCTCTGGCTAAAAGAAATAAGAGAAAAAAATGAATGGGAATTAGATACTTTGTACAACTCTCTCTCTCTCTCTCTCTCTCTCCTCTCTCTCTCTCTCTCTCTCTCTCTCTCTCTCTCTCTCTCTCTCTCTCTCTCTCTCTCTCTCTCTCTCTCTCTATGAAATCTAAAGATAGAATAATCAGAGATAATCACCAAATGAATCATCCTAATTTGCTTTTTACGGGGGCTTGAAGAAAATGATAAGCGCAGTTAACGGCCTGTGAAAATATAATGGGACACCCGAGTTAGAATTTCTTAAAACATTCGCCATTTGATATGATGAAGAACGAAGATGAACTTAGCAAATATCAAAGGGCTAGTTATTCTTATCCGCTGCATGATTTACACGGGACGTAATGATTTAAAGAATTGTTTTTATGATTATTATTATTGTTATAATAATAATAATATATATATATATAATAATAATAATAAATAATAATAATAATAATAATAATAATAATAATAATAATAATAATAATAATAATAATAATAATAATAATAATAATAATAATAATAATAATAATAATAAAATTATAATATATAATAATAATAACAATAATAATAATCAAATGAGGTGGAATTGGCTATGTCATCAGAGAGACACCATTCGCATTATAAAGTCACTTGGTAGGAGGAAAACACATTATCACAACAACAAAAATGGAACTAACATCGGTGAACAGTCCGTTAAGAAAATGTGAGTACAAACATTGTATTACTAATTATAATAGTACATTTGATTGAACACATGTACCATTTAAGCCAACTGGAATACCCAAGCTGAACACGTAAGGCAGCAAGGCTTCAGCAACGCCTGTACAACCTCACTCTCTCTGATTTTTAGCACTGAAAAAGAAAATCATACAGCTACTGACAGCTATTTGTTCCCCTTTTCCTTTGAGTCCGCTCTCTAAATACGCAAAGGAATACACACGTGGCATTCTCTTTCCTTTACCACCATGGAGGATAATAATAATAATAATAATAATAATAATAATAATAATAATAATAATAATAATAATAATAATAATAATATAATAATAATAATAATAATAATAATAATAATAATAATAATAATAAACTACACCTGTTCACATTATTTTTGAGGACTGCCAGATTAATATACCGATAAAAGAATGTTCCCAAACTGAAAGATTACATAAATCTTTCAGAAGTAAAAATAATATACTAGTTCATTTACATGTACACATGCAAATTAAAATACACACACACGCACTATATATATATATATATATATATATATATATATATATATATATATATATATATATATATATATATATATATATATATTAAATAATAAAAAAAAATCACTAGGATATGAATACAACGAAAAGAATTTATGACATGAATCATTCCCAAAAGGCAATGCAAGTCAGTATTATGACAAAATAAAATGCTCAATATTCACCGAGAAAGGAAAAAAGAATAATGCAGGAAAATCTCTAATTTCGTTAGGTCAGAACAAATGAAACCATTGTAAATAAAAAAAAATTAGTACGTGAGTTACTTGTTAGGGGACCTTATTGCATGTCATATGACGTTTTGCAAGTGTAGAGTATGCTCAAAACATAATTTGATACTATACACGAAGGGCACACACACATGCATGCAATAAAATACGTCTTCATGGACTTCACATGATATTCCATGAAAATTTTATAAACAAAAGGAAGATATTTACTTACTACACATCTTATTAAAATCTTACATGTTTTACTTCATTCTTACTTTACACAAACGTATACGAGTACATAATCACATAATGCCTTTTTTCCTTCTGGGAAAGGCTCAGGGAATACAGTATAAGCTCATCATTGAACTAACAGAGAAAATACAAAGTGTTAGAAATTCATAAATCCATTATTTCTTAGTAAAATACAGGGATATACATATAGGAAGAGTGCCAGTTTTCCTTGCGGCATGAGTAATCACTCTCTCATCACAGAAGTAAATATAGCCACGTGGAGAAGACTTTTCAAACCACTCTAGTTATCACTTTGATGTAGTCAATCATGAAATCCAACTCAGATAGATTACATTAATCCCCAGAGACTATAAGAATATCAATACCATACCAAAGAGACAAATACTTACACACGTAAACCAACATGCACACACGCATATATACACACACAGTCATTGGTATTCTCTTAAGTACCGGTGACATTCTAATATGATTTTATTATTGCTCTTTCCTACCTATATTCATAGAGTAATAGACTCTTCATTTCGTAAAATATGTATCTGAGATGCTTGGGACTATAAACTGTATTCGAAGTAAATGTTATGCTTAATGAATTAAAATGTGAGACTTTTTCACAAACTTTCCAATGACATGAAAACTCCCTACAATAATAAAATTACTTCCCTAACGTTGCCTCAATAAGTTTTTTTATATGGTCTACAATTAAAAGTAAACTATTCCCCATGACAATAACTAAATCATTGGCTATAATCGTCAACACTTTCCCATATTACGGTAATTATCATAGGTATAGTTAACATGAATAGTAAAAAAATAAATATAGTCCTTTGCTATCAAACCCTCTTTTTTTCATATTTGAAAAAAATGAAAGGATCACGTGTCAGTGAAAGTGTTCATAAGTAATTACCCTCTTGTGTTAGCATGGCATAATACGTCAGTTAACAAATGCATCATAATCTAATTTCATTTCCACAAAGAAATAAGCACTCAAAAGACAATGCTCCTCATATGTTTTACAAAAGTGTGTCCACTTTTAAGAGAATAAACATATATTATTATTGTGGGCCTGACAGGGAATGAGCCAGTTTAATCATTCTATACATTAAATACTAACTGACTGTACAACTGCTAGACACAGCAAATAAAACCCGCTTTTCATCAATCCAATGGATTAAGTTAGACATTAACGCTAGCATTACCAGAAAGTGTGTGAAAAATGGGATTTCCTACGCCTGTCAATTTTTTCATTTTTTAAGCAATACGTGTGGTTTTTTAAGTACATTCTTTCACTGACAATAAACCATTTCAGGTAATTACAAAAAAAAAAGATAAACAAATCGAGAATGGACTTCTTATCAATCTTCAATATGCTCAAATATTAAATATTCCTTATGGAATATAAAATTTTAAATTCGAATGTAGATGAAAGAGGGTTTATAGCTAATAAAATTATAAATATATTTCAAATAAAAAGTGAAGTCCCTCAAGCACATTTAAATGTGTACAAGTCTGTATATGCAAACTCAGTCTATATAAATGAGTTTCTGTTTCATAATATATATATATATATATATATATATATATATATATATATATATATATATATATATATATATTATATATATATATATATATATATATATATATATATATATATATATATATATATATATATATTATATATATATATATATATATATATTTAGAGAGAGAGAGAGAGAGAGAGAGAGAGAGAGAGAGAGAGGAGGAGAGAGAGAGAGAGAGAGAGAGAGAGAGAGAGAGAGAGAGAGAGAGAGAGAGAGAGAGAGAGGAGAGAGAGAGATTTCTGACTACTCACATACCTCTATAATGCATCCAGACAATAATAATCTTTTGCATCACGTCATATTCTTAAAAGGAT
>JAXCGZ010021394.1:40000-50512 GCA_037179515.1 Halocaridina rubra
TTCTATATTGCATATAACATAGTTTAATGTGTTGCTGAGGAAGCAAGTTTTGCTCTTATCAGAGTCTTCGATAGTGAAGATACTCCTCTATCACTGACCCCAAGCATTTATAAGCACATTCACTGACCCTATTGATACGATATTGCATTTTCTGTCATATTCTCAAGAGGATTGGGCAAAGATAAGTTGTACGAGATATATTGAGGAATTGGACCCGGAGCCTTCTATGGGGAATAAGGTGCTAAATCCACTTAGATAAAAAAAAAAGTATATTCTAATGAATTAAAATTTATCTGTCTCGGTGTCTGCATATTTTCATAAAATTATCATTGGTATTAAGATGAACAAATTAAGCTCTTAAGTCTTCAGGAATTTATTCTTTTTTAATTACTTGATAAATACGGGAACTATGATTCTTATAAGATTTAAATTCACAAATTGATAAAAGTTTCAACATTTAGTAATCAGAAGCAATACACACACACACACACACACACACACACACACACACACACACACACACACACACACACACACACACACACACACACACACACACAAACACACATATATATATGTGTGTGTGTGTGTGTGTGTGTGCGTGTGTGTGTGCGTTATGAGTGAATGTGATATATGAGAGAAAGCGAGAGAGAGAGAGAGAGAGAGAGAGAGAGAGAGAGAGAGAGAGAGAGAGAGAGAGAGAGAGAGAGAGAGAGAGAGAGAGAGAGAGAGAGAGAGAGAGAGAGAGAGAGAGAGAGAGAGAGAGAGAGAGAGAGAGAGAGAGAGAGAGAGAGAGAGAGAGAATATAAATCTAATTATCAATATTAACAAACTATGTTATTATCAATGAATAAATAGCTTCAATTCCAACAGACTACATTATATATATGAATCAAATCACCAATATCAATCTGCTATATTTACTTCTCTGCATAATTAAAAAAAGACGCATCTAAAATTATATGTAAACTCTCTCTAGGAAAGCCAACAGCATGCTATTTTATTCCTTATCTTGTATCCCTACCTTCACAATTGCATCTTAGGTTCCATTTCATTTCCATTATTTTACCTTTTGGAGTCATGACATAAGGAAGAAAGACGACTAAGGAAGGTGCAGCCCAGGCATATATAATATGACACCATAAAAGCGCTTTTCATGAATTCTCACTCGAGTTCGCAACAAGAACAGGAAGGTAGGATAAAGAAACAGAAACTGGAGAAACTTCATTTCACTAGAGAAGGTAGAGACAGATTGTTTTTAAAAAGAAAAATTAATTCTTCTATTATTATTATTATTATTATTATTATTATTATTATATTATTATTATTATTATTATTATTATTATTATTATTATTATTATTACAAGGAACAAAAATAATGTCTTGTACTTCCACACTAAAAGGGATCAAGGACAGATGAACGGACAATCCCTTGGCTATACAAATTATTTCTTCTTACCCAAAAATGATGATAAAAAAAAAGTGTGCTGAATAGATGTAATTGTGCTATGCTAACTTCGTTTTTTCCCTACGTAGCTTCTACGGGATATGGTGCCATAGTAGAGTAGCAATAATAATAATAATAATAATAATAATAATAATAATAATAATAATAATAATAATAATAATAATAATAATATAATAATAATTATTATTATTATTATTATTATTATTATTATTATTATTATTATTATTATTATTATTATTATTATTATTATTATTATTAAATGTGAATTCTTATTATAAATTTAGTTAGTCCCCAATAATATAAAATAATAATTTTTTTAAGAAAAAGCATGAGCTTTTCGTTAACTAAGTAAATTAAATGATCAAGTAATTACTTCAACATACGATTATATCAATTATTAAGGAGTTATTATTGTTATTTTTGTATTATTTTAAAATTATTTTAATATTATTATTTATATTATTATTATTATTATTATTATTATTATTATTATTATTATTATTATTATTATTATTATTATTATTATTATCATTATTATTATTATAGGCAATAAAATCCCACAAGTGGTCGAAAAACTTAGTTTCTTTGTAATTTTATAAGGCACTGCCCCCTTTTTAAATGGGAACCAAAGGGTCTTTAAATTAATAATGAATGTAAGTTTTTATTATTACTTCTTAGGCAAATTATTTCATTTTTTCCAGAGGTATAATATTAAGTACAACTTTCAATCAAAACGTCCTTGAACAATACCCAGAAGGTCTGTGCGTTTCTCTACGAGTCCATCATATATAGTGTAAAACCCTCTTCGTATTTCTCTTAGATTGGAGAATTTGAGAAAATGCTAATTTAAATTAGGTAACGCAATTTCCGTAGATACTCCATTAACAGGATTTACAGAGTGATGTACATATAAATGACATCAGCATTCCTGAGTTAAGCTTGGAGACGATATTTACAGCAATAAAAAAAGGGCTTCCATAGGAACTCTCAAGTAATACGTACAAGACAGTGCTATTTGGTTTTCATTCGATATCTAAGATAAAATCTTTACAAAACTGCAGAGCCATACCACAAGCGGAAAAAAGGCAAATTTCTGCAGGAATTCGATCAGAATTTGAGTATCCAATCACTTTTACGCTGGATACAATTGCCTTCCCTGACCATATATTCGTGGTTGAGCGAAGTTATCCTGACATAAATGTATATCATACATGTTGCATAAGGAATCCTGCTACGTCTATCCATATATGTCAGGAAAACGAGAAAGTAAGAGGCTAACCATCGAAAGCGATTCTGGAAAGAAAAACCCTTTGAGGGATATTCATTTTCCTTGTGGTGGAGGGAGGACGCGATTTCTTTTTTACTATTCTAAAATAACATTTAAAAATATACAATTTTACTAGCAGCTATAAAACAGAAATCATGTAATACATTTGGTAGTTTACAAACAGACTACAGTAAATTGTAAAGAAAAATAATCTAAAAACTAACAACGATAAAGCAACCATTCAAGGTCTAAGTCTCGACGAACAGCAACTCAAAACTTTTCAAAATGATCCAGGGAAAGAAACGTATAATACCTTCTTCAGTTCTGAACACGTTATCTATGACAGTTGCAGACAGATGATCATAATTCTAAACAATTCATCAAAAAATGACTTTGCCAAGTTTGTGTAAATATGCATCGATTTATTTTTACTAATTCTAAGGTGCCTATACAAAGCTTACATAAAAATAAATAAAACCAGATACAACTCATATATACCAACACATTTAAATAACTAAAGAGTACTCGAAAGCCAGAAATTCCTTGGTATTAATGTCTTTCCCAGGGTGTTACACCATAGCTATCTATGCTCTTGAAGATGATGATGGGAAAGTTTCCAAGCTAAAAATTCAATTCGTAATGGAAAACAACTTTAAATTTAATAATGTTGGTTTCCACCCAAGCCTATGGAATCTCCATTGTATAAGTTATATCCAAAAGGGACTGTATCTTTTCTGGATATTGTCGGGGAAAAGAAGGAATAATTGTGTATATATTGCTGAGCAGAAGGAGAAAAAAAGAACATTATTTGTGGGAGGAGAAGAAGATAAGAATAATTAGTGAGAGGTGGGTAGGGAAAATGGATATATATATATATATATATATATATATATATATATATATATATATATATATATATATATATATATATATATATATATATATATATATATATATATATATATATATATATATATATATATATATATATATATATAATATATATATATTTGAGTCAATAAACATGTTTCGATACTCTTAATATCCATAAGTGCACAGGGAAGTATGTTACCTAGCATTAACAGTTCAGATTTCATTTTAATATGGAAATTGACGGAAGCAGTATATAGATACTCTTGCAACATATTCATCTACACATTTAGGGTATGGTGTGGACGTATACCACCAATTAGGGACGCAACTAACCTCTTCTTCTTACCTCGGAGTGGTTCTGAAGAATGAACGACTGTACATATTATTTAAGGTAATTGGATTAAAGCTTTCCTTGGTGAAAGCTAATTATAATATTCATAAAGTTATAAGAAGTGAGCTATCATGTATTTTTTCCATTATTTACTAAGGCTTAGATTTCCAGTGACATAACGCCAGAGGAAATAAAATTATAAATTTATTACGCATTCAGATTATGAATAAGTAATGATCCTTTTATATATATATATATATATATATATATATATATATATATATATATATATATATATATATATATATGTATGTATGTATATATGTATGTAAGTATTTATGTAAGTATGTATATATGTATGTGTATGTATGTGTATTTATGTATGTATGTATGTATGTATGTATGTATGTATATATGTATGTATGTATGTATGTCATCATTTATTGAAAACAGTTTCTGGACTGGCTACACTAAGCTTAATATTTCATTTAGCAGTAAAATATTTGAACACGAATTCATCTTCTTGTATTGCTTAATAAAATGATGAAAGTCGTTACATATATGAAGCTGCCATTTCCAAATGCATACACACTGTTCCCATTTCTTGCACATCCATGACATAAAATCACTCTTTTTTTTTTAATCGGAATAAGGGGGGCTCAGACTCTGAATCTCTGATCCGGTGACCAGCCATTAATCCATCCACTCAAGAGGAATAAGATATTTCTAAATTTTATTGCATAATTGGCACTGATGAAAGTTTGCCAAAGGAATAATTGCCACGAAGAAAGATATAATAAAAAGTTTGCATAAATACTCGCGAATTAGACAAGGTAACTTAGAAAGCAGAATAGTATATAATGACTTAATGCTAGCAAAAAAAAAATGCTGACTGTAACCGAAAACTTCATACATCTTAAAATCTACCTCATTAATTATGTGGACAGAGAGAAGAATTTATCTCCATAAATACATGTGAAGTTATGAGAGGGAAAAAACAATAGTTCAGAAACGCTCTGAATTAAATAATTGTGTGAAGATACTGAATGTCGACGTATACTTTTGTTATTTTTATGCTTGTCTCATGAACAATGCCACTGCAGGAAAGAAAAATAAGGATCTGCCTGAATGCAAGTGAACCTATGGGGAGATAAAAAAAAAATCAGCTCAGGATAACTTGAACTGCATAAACTGGTGAAAAGACAATGCATTGAATTTCACTGTGTAACCCAGAGAGCTCAACGTTTGTCTCAAAAATTTATTCCACACAAACAGACAAAAAGAACTATCTGAACCAATACATGTGAAATTGAGAGAATAACTGAGAAAACAGCACTAGCTCAGAAGAGCTTTGACTGTAATACTGGTGAGAAAACAATGTAGGTCTTTGTGTCCTTCTGATGGCTCAAAGGTTCCCTCATGAATAATTCCACAAGAGAGAGGGAGCCATCTGCATCAATGCATATGAAGATGAGAGGAATACTGAGTAAAAAGAACTAGTTCAGAATGAACTGACAAAAAAACAAATTAGAACACATCAGTCATCTAAAAAAGAAAATAAAGGAAACAAAATTAAAAAAAAAGCAAATATAACTCCAATTGAAAAAAAAATGTTAATTCTAATTTTATTCTATTGCAAAGATTTAAATAGTCAGTCGTTATATAATCTAAAAAACCTGGCTAATTAAGGTGTAATTATGATAAATTAATAGGATTATAAAGGCAAAGGGATTTCATTAAAAGTCCACTTACGCTTGGTGAACAGATATGATGAAAAATATTTATTAAGCGTTTAATATTATTCTCAAATAAATATACTCCTTTACTAACACGCCAAAATGAGTTGAATTCCGATTTGTGGCAGCTCTTTCATTGTCTAATTCTTTATATGCAGACATATAATTCTTTATATATATATATATATATATATATATATATATATATATATATATATATATATATATATATATATATATATATATATATATATATATATATATATATATATATATATATATATATATATCTCGGAATAGGACCATTTGGCGCAGCCAGTTTGGCGCGAGCGATTATCTGTGGCCTTTTTGGCGCAGCCCGTTTTGAAGCAGATCCATTAAGGCACAGAACCATTTTGGCGCAGTTATACGATACAATTATCAAATTGGTGGGTTTTGTTGTTTATTTTAAAAGAAAAACAACGTAATAATGTAAACGTTTGTTTAAATAAGTACTTATAAATAAAATAACATAATACAATTGTTTTATGGCTAGTTTCCAGTAGTTTACTATTATCATTGATACACAATAATAAAAATTCTCAAAAAGATATGTTTACCGCAATACCAACGACATTTAGTCTGTGATTCGTGGACTCCTAACCGTGATTCCTCAAAATCTACAAAGTGAAAAACAAAACTTTAACCCATTAACATGCCATAAACAATTTTGTCAAAACGTGGAAAGGAAAAGTACTTACACGACGAATATATGTACTTATTCGATAGATATGCTGCTGATAAAATAACAATTTTGAGTTGTGAGAGGAGGGACTATTGCAAATTACGTATTCACGTTAGAAATGGTAATCTAATTGAACATATAAATGAACATTCGCAAGCAGCTTCGGCATCTAAAGTAGAAAAAGATACCGACATTTCAAAAAAGTAAGAGATACCGAAACTGCTAAGGGGACTGTACAAGTGTTTAACGAGTGGCTAGGAAATTTGTGTGCAGCTTGCCAAGCAGTGATGCCTAATAATATGGCGCTGAAGAAAATGGTTCCTAAAACACACAAAAAAAAAAAAAAAAAAACACACACACACACACACACACACACACACACACACACACACACACACACAACATTGTTGATTACCCTGTAAATCCACCAAATTTAGAAGAACTTGTGATTCCCAATAGCTTTAAAACATATTCTGTAAATGAATATAGTGAAGAACAATTTTTATTAGCTGACAGCGGTAGCACTAACTGCGAGAATTCTTGTATTCGGAAGAGAGAGAAATGTCAAATTTTTGGAACAATCTACCAAGTTAAATGTTGGAACGTTCAAAATTTCCCAGGTTCTATTTTCACAAGTTTGTTATTTTAGGGGAACTACATAAGGGCATTTTCCCACTATTGTATGCTTTGCTCCCAAATAAATTACGAACACCGTATGATAAATTATTTGAAATGGTTTTGGAACAGAGCTTGAATGCCACCCTGAGATTATCAACTGTAATTTTGAACTTGCGAACTTCAAAAGTTTACAGCAGCATATTTTCCTACTGCAGTTATCCAGGGGATGTTTCTCTCACCTGGCTCAACACATGAGAAAACATCTTGCCAGTTTGGGCCACTCAAGGAAGAATAACAATGGCCCGATTACTTAAACAGTGTAAACCTAGGATACCATATTGTTAGTTAGCTAGACACACACAAATGGATTTCGTAAACGCATCTGATGCGGTTCTGTGTATGGCTAGGATCCCGCAAGGGATCCTAGCCATACACAGAACGCATCAGATGCGTTTACGAAATCCATTTGTGTGTTTAGCTAACTAAAAATATGGTATCCTAGGTTTACACTGTTTAAAAAATCGGGCCAATGACTCTGATTTTTCTTTGAAAAATAACATGATAATTTATCTTGCATTCATTCCAATCGAAAAAAATGGATGAAGCTCTTGAACATTTGGCTGATGCACTTCCTGATGAACTGCAACCGTTGCTTGATTGGTTCAAGGATAATTATGTCTGTAGAAGATAACGCCAAGGAACTAGTCGACGCCCACCACTCTTTCCTGTTGGAATGTGGAATTTATATGAAAGAACTTTAATCCATGAGAACAGAACCAATAATCACGTGGAAGCTGCACACGGGAGATTACAATGCGAACTTGGAGTGGAACATCCAGTTATTTGGAAATTTATTGACAGTTTATGTAAAGTTCAGAGAGGAAGGGTTATTTAATATGAACAACTTGTTGCTGGACACAATATTCCGTTGATATTAAAGAAATTCAGGTAATATATATATGTGTGTGTGTGTGTGTGTGTGTGTGTGTGTGTGTGTGTGTGTGTGTGTGTGTGTGTGTGTGTGTGTGTGTGTGTGTGTGTGTGTGTGTGTGTGTGTGTGTGTGTGTGTGTGTGTGTGTGTGCGTGCTATAAAATCAACACACACACGCACGTACATACATATATATAATTGTGTGTTTGTGCGTGCTTGCTATATATATATATATATATATATATATATATATATATATATATATATATATATATATATATATATATATATATATATATATAATATATATATATATATATATATATATAATATATATATATATATATATATTTAATTCAAATCTCTACTGTAATGCTCAAATTTCTAGGGATATTCATGCCAACATTTATTTCAGTGATCATACAATCCATTCATAGATTACCATGCTACAAAATTATCAGCATCGTAAATAGAAAAATATCACAAAATCTCTAAATTCCAAGTCTGATTTGAGATTGAGACTCAATTTGAATACAAACGTGTTATTTAAGGGATACAATCTCGGCAATTTCCTTCCAACGATTAATAATATACAACATGTCAGCAAACTGCAAGGGTCCATTTAAGACATTAAGCAAATAGCACGGAGAGACTTGTTAAAAATTTTTCTCTAATACAAAAAGGCGACTTAAAACCAAAACTAATATTATTAACAGATTTAATAATTTTGGTATTATTATTTTATTATTATTATTATTATTATTATTATTATTATTATTATTATTATTATTATTATTATTATTATTATTATTATTATTATTATTATTATTATTATTATTATTATTATTATTAGTATTAGTAGTAGTAGTAGTAGTAGTAGTAGTAGTAGTAGTAGTAGTAGTAGTAGTAGTAGTAGTAGTAGTAGTAGTAGTAGTAGTAGTAGTAGTAGTAGTAGTAGTAGTAGTAGTAGTAGTAGTAGTAGTAGTAGTAGTAGTAGTAGTAGTAGTAGTAGTAGTAGTAGTAGTAGTAGTAGTAGTAGTAGTAGTAGTAGTAGTAGTAGTAGTAGTAGTAGTAGTAGTAGTAGTAGTAGTA
The DNA here is from genome assembly GCA_037179515.1 of Halocaridina rubra. Lineage (NCBI taxonomy): Eukaryota > Metazoa > Arthropoda > Malacostraca > Decapoda > Atyidae > Halocaridina > Halocaridina rubra. Next base: position 49,041 of record JAXCGZ010021394.1, read on the forward strand.
GTAGTAGTAGTAGTAGTTATGTAGTTATTATTATTATTATTATTATTATTATTATTATTATTATTATTATTATTATTATGATTATTATTATGATTATTATTATTATTATTATTATTATTATTATTATTATTATTATTATTATTATTATTATTATTATTATTGAAAAACTACAGTAAAGGAAATAGAGACTGAGAAAATAAAATTCTAGAGCTAACATCTCAAATCACTTATAACTGAAAACTTGAATGAATGGGTAACAGAGCATAATAGATAAGAGTTATAGGGATTCATGATTTCCAGTATTCACTTCACTAAAGGAAGCTACACGATCACCCAAAGAACTTTGCCCTATCTCTCCTCTTTCTCTCTCAGATACATGAGTTTCGTATAAAGCATAAAAATATTATAAAAGAACTAATATATATATATATATATATATATATATATATATATATATATATATATATATATATATATATATATATATATATATATATATATATATATATATATATATATATATATATATATATATATATATATATAAGAAAAGGTCTATTATATAACGAATGTTACTGCCACAGTCTTTAGGCTTCCTGCAATATGTCTGTTTTCGTAAACCTTTTTACCATATCGCCCTTTATAATTTTCCCATACTCCAGGCAAAATATGACCTCGTCTTCTCAACCTTCTTTACCATCCTGATATGAGAAGGGTCGGAAATTAAGCCACAGCCCTTCGTGATAACCAGTAAATCACTATATCTCTCCTCCTCCTCCCCCCCTCCTGTCATGCGTTCAAGGAACACAGGGCAAAGAAAATAAGACGAGTCCATTAGTCACATTAAAGAAGACCATATTACGTCTTTTTTTTTCACTTGAGACAAACATGGATAATAATATCTTATCATTCTTTAGACGTTCATTAACATAATTTAAACAATTTTCCCAAACGCTAAATATAATTGAACATTAAAACATACTGACGTTTCTTTTTATTAATGTCCAGCCAAGTACTCATATATCTTAGCTACCAACTACTCATTTGCCTATATAAGATTTACCTACCTATATAAAATTATTATTTTTTTTTTATAATTTGAAAGATATAAGATGCAAAAAATAGCAGTTTTTTTATGAGAGAATAAATAAAAAGATGATTCTTTCATTTCATCTTTCTCGCCAGCCACCTTTTTTCCCTTACTTTATTTCTCAAGTGAAGAATAAAGGCGTCTGGGATCTTACTCGTATGCAAAAAGGTTCATTACAATCTCTCTTTCATGGGTTTTGCCCATAAAGATCCGACATTCACCAAGAAATTTATATACTTAATTAAGTTCCCTAAGTCACGGTTGAATAACATAGTTGCAATATTTTTGACAGCATCCCGGAAATAATCTCTCGCAAATTAAAGAAAATCAAATACAACGTTAAAAAAAATGAGCAATTAAAACTTCTGAGATAACTTCTACG
>JAXCGZ010021395.1:0-7500 GCA_037179515.1 Halocaridina rubra
CACAACCACGAGGGACGAAATCAGCTGATGTAGAAGGCAGAGAAATAACTTCATCAGTCACTGATTTGTTTACTTCATTTTGTTTTTCAGTTTCTTACATTCAACGTATTTCTAATAACATTTCACGGGCTTTTAGCCTAGCTTGGAACTTTTTCAACCTCGCCATTTTGAGTAAAAAAAAAAAAAATGATAATCACTAGCTGGCGACTCAACAGCTTACACAGTGAGTATGTTTACATGGGAATTGAAGAGCGACTGAATCAGATGAGCTCACCACAACACCTCGTACCACTCTTCCAAAACTCGCTTCCATCGCTAGTAACGAAGTTATCCTATAGAAAAGCTGATTATCTAAGTCAAATTGATGTAAAATGCAACACAACGAAAGGATATCAAAACATCGTTATGTATGACATTATTTTACTTCGAATACTTACATAAAAGGGATATTTTTTGCACATGTTAATGTTGCCATAATTAATTAAACAGAAAATCGTCCTCTTCACCCCCCTCCCCACCCCCTCCAAACCCAGGGGTCACCTTAGGAAACAGACCTTGTAGCTTATATCTGCTATAGTAGTAATGAGCGCATTCTATCTGAATCCCACTATGTTCATATTACAGTTTCCCCAACCTCACTCGTGGTTTCGTTTCTGCATTTAATTCAACTTCCAATCTCTTTCGGGACCAACAATAACCAAATATGCACATTACATATGTGAAAACATGATCATTTTTACCCCGACCGGGACTTGAACCTAGGACTTATAATTACTAAGTCAAGGTGCTACCAACTACACCACAGAAGGTTAAAAGGAAACAGACCTTGTAGCTTATATCTGCTATAGTAAGAATGAACGCATTCTATCTGAATGCCACTATGGTCATATTACAGTTTCCCCAACCTCTCTCGTGGTTTCATTTTTGCATATAATTCAACTCCCAATCTTATTCGGGACCAACAATAACCAAATATGCACATTTCATATGTGATAACATGAATCATTTTTACCCCAACAGGGACTTGAAGCTAGGACTTATAATTTCTAGCCAAAGCGCTACCAACTAAACCACAGTTGGTTAAAGGGAAACATACCATATAGCTTATATCTGCTCTAGTAAGAATGAACCTATTCTATCTGAATGACACTATATTCATATTACAGGGCTAATCCTCCATATCTCTAGGCCCTCTGTACTTTGACTATTTTTTCTGTCAGTCATTTGCTCTTGTGCAACATTACCTCATCTCTGCCTTGTCCTTAACCTTTTTCTTTTTGTTTTGGTGTTTTCTCGTGTCCATGTCTTTATTGATTAGGGCCGCTTTTGCCTGTCCCGATGTCACACTCATAAAGAAAAAGATCTCAAACTTTATTTTTTTACTTGTGAAGTGAAATATATAAATATGATTTTATACTTTTATTGCTATCTTAATACTTACCCAAGGAACTGGGCTTATAGTTCTTGGAAGAAAGTGCAACATATTTTTCACTTTAATTGAAGAGTTTGAACATTAATTTAACACTAGAACGGCCAAGCAGTTATTGTGACTGCTTTGGAACAGAGATGCTTTGCAATGACGAAATTATCATCGTTATTTAATTGATAATTCGTGACAGTTCATGTATTTTACCATATTATCTCAATTGCAGGTATCAATGAATAGAAATTATATTCAGAGGTTACAGAAAAAATACTAAGCCGTCGTGATATTAATCTTGGATTAATAGAGGAATTGGCTGCTTCTTTTACAAATTCAAAGATGGCTGAAAGTGACGAGAATTCTGATGAGAATTTGGAAGAGGCTAGTAGTCGAGCCAATAAGAAATGAAGCAGTGCCAGAACGTATGTGCAGAAAACAAAAAACAATAATGAGCTGCAAAAAAATATGAGAAACATGTGTGGAAAATACACTGCTGTAACCAAACAAACTGTATTTTGCAAATTGTGCAAAATAAAAAACTACCATTTTTTTTAAATTTGTCATATTTATATTTGTAATTCTAATAAGTATATGCTACTCAATATATCAAGTGAAACTTAAAAATATATTGGAGACAGGTTTCCCATAATATTTACATTTCACTATTTGCTTTAACTTTCCTAATACATTTTGCTATTATTATCTATTTTCATTTAGAGAAACAAAACTGAAAATTGCTTTTTTTTTTTGCCTAATTTTACGTCATAAAAAAATAAACAGAACAATTTAAATTTTCTTTCATTCATAAAGCAGTTTAGATTTGCGTAAATTTGTATGTAATATGAACAGCACATTACATATGTGAAAACATGAATCATTGGTCATTGGATAGCCCGAATGAGATTGGAACTGAAATAAATGCAAAAATGAAGCCACGAGTGAGGTTGGAGAATCTGTAATATGAACAGAGTGGCATTCAGATAGAATGCGTTCATTCCTAAGTATAGCATATATAAGCTATAAGGTTGAATTCCTTTTAGCCTTCTATGGTGTGTAGTTGGTAGCGCCTTGATTTAGTAATTAGAAGTCTTAGGTTCGAATCATGGTTGGGGTAAAAAATGATTCACGTTTTCACATATGTAATGTGCTTAATTGGTCATTGCATAGCCCGAATGAGATTGGAAATTGAATTAAATGCGAAAATGAAGCCACGAGTGAGGTTGGGGAATCTGTAATATGAACATAGTAGCATTCAGATAGAATGCGTTCATTCCTACGTATAGCAGATATAAGCTATAAGGTTGGATTCCTTTTAACCTTCCGTGGGTGTGAAGTTGGTAGCGCCTTGACTCAGTAATTATAAGTCCTAGGCTCGAGTCACGGTCGGAGTAAAAAATGATTAATTTTTTCACATATGTAATGTGGCTTAATTGGTCATTGTATAGCCCAAATGCAATTGGGTATTGAATTAATTGCGAAAATGAAGTCAAGAGTGAGGTTGGGGAACCTGTAATATGAACATAGTGGCATTCAAATAGAATGCGTTCAACCCTAAGTATAGCAGATATAAGCTATAAGGTTGGATTCCTTTTAACATTCTGTGGTATGTAGTTGGCAACGCCTTGACTTAGTAATTATAAGTCCTAGGTTCGAGTCCAGGTCTGGGTAAAAATTGATTCATATTTTCACATGTGTAATGTGCTTAATTGGTCATTGTATAGCCCGAATGAGATTGGGAATTGAATTAAATGCGAAAATGAAATCAAGAGTGAGGTTGGTGAATCAGTAATATGAACATAGTGTCATTCAAATAGAATACGTTCATTGCTAAGTATAGCAGATGTAAACTATGAGGTTGGATTCCTTTTAGCCTTCTGTGGTGTGTAGTTGGCAACGCCTTGACTTAGTAATTATATGTCCAAGCTTCGAGTCCCGGTCGTGGTTAATAATGATTCATGTTTTCACATATGTAATGTGCTTAATTGGTCATTGTATATCCCGAATGAGATGGGGAATTGAATTAAATGTGAACATGAAGCCACGAGTGAGGTTGGGCAATTTGTAATATGAACATAGTGGCATTCAGATTGAATGCGTTCATTCCTAAGTATAGCAGATATAAGCTATAAAGTTGGATTACTTTTAACCTTCCATGGTGTGTCGTTGGTAGCGCCTTGACTTAGTAATCATAAGTCCTAGGTTTGCGTCCCACTCAGGGTAAAATAATGAGTCATGTTTTCACATATGCCATGTGCATAATTGGTCATTGTATAGCCCGAATGAGATTGGGAATTGAATTAAATGCAAAAATGAAGCCACGAGTGAGGCTGGGGAATTTGTAATATGAACATAGTGGCATTCAGATTGAATGCATTCATTCCTAAGTATAGCAGATATAAGCTATAAGGTTGGATTCCTTTTAACCTCCATGGTGTGTCATTGGTAGTGCCTTGACTTAATTATAAGTCCTAGGTTCGAGTCCTGGTTGGGGTAAAAAATGAATCATGTTTTCACATAAATAATGTGCTTAAATTGGTCATTGTATGGCCCGAATGAGATTGGGAATTGAATTAAATGCAAAAATGAAGCCATGAGTGAGGTTTTGGAATCTGTAATATGAACATAGTGGCATTTAGATAGAATGCGTTCATTCCTAAGTATAGCAGATATAAGCTATAAGGTTGGATTCCTTTTAACCTTCTGTGGTGTGTAGTTGGTAGAGCCTTGACTTAGTAATTAGAAGTCCTATCCTCGAGTCCCGGTTGGGATAAAAAATGATTCATGTTTTCATATATGCAATGTGCTTAATTGGTCATTACATAGCCCAAATGAGATTGGGATTTGAATTAAATGCGAAAATGAAGCCACAAGTGAGGTTGTGGAATCTGTAATATGAACATAGTGGCTTGCAGATAGATTGCGTTCATTCCTACGTATAGCAGATATAAGCTATAAAGTTGGATTCCTTTTAACCTTCCGTGGTGTGCAGTTGGTAGCGCCTTGACTCAGTCATTATAAGTCCTAGGTTCGAGTCCCGGTCTGGGTAAAAAAATTATTCATTTTTTCACATATCTAAAGTGCTTAATTAGGTCATTGTGTAGTCACGAATGAGATTTGGGAATTGAAATAAGTGCGAAAATGAAGCCACAGAGTGAGGTTGGGGAATCTGTAATATGAACATAGTGGCATTCAGATAGAATGCACTCATTCCTAAGTATAGCAGATATAAGTCTATAAGGTTGGATTCCTTATAACCTTCTGTGGTGTGTAGTTGGCAGCGCCTTGACTTAGTAATTAATATAGTCCTACGTACGAGGTCCCGGTCGGGGTAAAAAACGATTCATGTTTTCACATATGTAATGTGCTTAATTGGTCATTGTGTAGCCCGACATGAGATTGGGAATTGAATTAAACGCGAACATGAAGCCACGAGTGAGGTTGGCGAACCTGTAATATGAACAGAGTGGCATTCAGATAGAATGCGTTCATTCCTACGTATAGCAGATATAAGCTATAAGGTTGGATTCCTTTTAACCTTCCGTGGTGTGAAGTTGGTAGCGCCTTGACTCAGTAATTATAAGTCCTAGGTTCGAGTCCCGGTCGGAGTAAAGAGTGATTAATATGTTTTCACATATGTAATGTGCTTAATTGGTCATTGTGTAGCCCGAAAGCGATTGGGAATTGAATCAAATGCGAAAATGAAGTCACAGAGTGAGGTTGCGGAATCTGTAATATGAACATAGTGGCATTCAGATAGAATGCGTTCAACCCTAAGATATAGCAGATACAAGCTAGAAGGTTGGATTCCTTTTAACATTCTCTGGTATGTAGTAGGCAGCGCCTAGACTTAGTAATTATAAGTCCAGGTTCAGAGTCCCGGTCGGAGGTAAAAATCGATTCATGTTTTCACATATGTAATGTGCTTAATTGGTCATTGTATGGAGCCCGAATGAGATTGGGAGTTGAAGTAAATGCGAAAATGAAATCAAGAGTGAGGTTGGTGAATCAGTAATATGAACATAGTGTCATTCAAATAGAATACGTTCATTGCTAAGTATAGCAGATGTAAACTATGAGGTTGGATTCCTTTTAGCCTTCTGTGGTGTGTAGTTGGCAACGCCTTGACTTATTATTATATGTCCAAGCTTCGAGTCCCGGTCATGGTTAATAATGATTCATGTTTTCACATATGTAATGTGCTTAATTGGTCATTGTATATCCCGAATGAGATTGGGAATTGAATTAAATGCGAACATGAAGCCACGAGTGAGGTTGGGCAATTTGTAATATGAACATAGTCGCATTCAGATTGAATGCATTCATTCCTAAGTATAGCAGATATAAGCTATAAGGTTGGATTCCTTTTTAACCTTCCATGGTGTGTCGTTGGTAGCGCCTTGACTTAGTAATCATAAGTCCTAGGTTTGCGTACCGCTCAGGGTAAAATAATGAGTCATGTTTTCACATATGTCATGTGCATAATTGGTCATTGTATAGCCCGAATGAGATTGGGAATTGAATTAAATGCAAAAATGAAGCCACGAGTGAGGTTGGGTAATTTGTAATATGAACATAGTGGCATTCAGATTGAATGCATTCATTCCTAAGTATAGCAGATATAAGCTATAAGGTTGGATTCCTTTTAACCTTCCGTGGTGTGTCATTGGTAGTGCCTTGACTTAATTATAAGTCCTAGGTTCGAGTCCTGGTTGGGGTAAAAAATGATTCATGTTTTCACATATGTAATGTGCTTAATTGGTCATTGTATGGCCCGAATGAGATTGGGAATTGAATTAAATGCAAAAATGAAGCCATGAGTGAGGTTTTGGAATCTGTAATATGAACATAGTGGCATTCAGATAGAATGCGTTCATTCCTAAGTATAGCAGATATAAGCTGTAAGGTTGGATTCCTTTTAACCTTCTGTGGTGTGTAGTTGGTAGAGCCTTGACTTAGTAATTAGAAGTCCTATCTTCGAGTCCCGGTTGGGATAAAAAATGATTCATGTTTTCTCATATATAATGTGCTTAATTGGTCATTGCATAGCCCAAATGAGATTGGGATTTGAATTAAATGCGAAAATGAAGCCACGAGTGAGGTTGGGGAATCTGTAATATGAACATAGTGGCTTGCAGATAGATTGCGTTCATTCCTACGTATAGCAGATATAAGCTATAAAGTTGGATTCCGCTTAACCTTCCGTGGTGTGCAGTTGGTAGCGCCTTGACTCAGTAATTATAAGTCCTAGGTTCGAGTCCCGGTCGGGATAAAAAATGATTCATTTTTTCACATATGTAATGTGCTTAATTGGTCATTGTATAGCCCAATTGTGATTGGGAATTGAAATAATTGCGAAAATGAAGTCAAGAGTGAGGTTGGGGAATCTGTAAAATGAACATAGTGGCATTCAAATAGAATTCATTCTTTCCTAAGTATAGCAGATATAAGCTATAAGGTTGGATTCCTTTTAACCTTCTGTGGTGTGTAGTTGGCAACGCCTTGACTTAGTAATTAAAAGTTCTAGGTACGAGTCCCGGTTGGGGTAAAAAATGATTCATGTTTTCACATATGTAATGTGCTTAATTGGTCATTGCATAGCCCGAATGAGATTGGGAATTGAATTAAATGTGAACATGAAGCCACGAGTGAGGTTGGGGAATCTGTAATATGAACATAGCGGCTTTCAAATAGAATGCATTCATTCCTAAGTATAGCAGATATAAGCTATAAGGTTGGATTCCTTTTAGCCCTCTGTGGTGTGTAATTGATAGTGCCTTGACTTAATTATAATTCCTAGGTTCGAGTCCTGGTCGGGGTAAAAAATGATTCATTTTTCCACATATGTAATGTGCTTAATTCGTCACTGTATAGCCCGAATGCGATTGGGAACTGAATTAAATGCGAAAATGAAGCCACGAGTGAGGCTAGGGAATCTGTAATATGAACATAGTGGCATTCAGATAGAATGCATTCATATCTAAGTATAGCAGATATAAGCTATAAGGTTGGATTCCTTTTAACCTTCTGTGGTGTGTACTTGGTAGCTCCTTGATTTAGTAATTATAAGTCCTAGACTC
>JAXCGZ010021395.1:12500-25000 GCA_037179515.1 Halocaridina rubra
TTGTTGTGCCTAGAAAAGTTGAATTGAAAAATGCGGAGAACGAAAAATAGCTGTTGATAGAAGGCGGTCGGATAAGTTAGATCAGAGAGTGTAGAGATGGTTTGGACATAAGGAAAGAATGAGTGAACTATGACTAGCAAAGATAGAGTTGAGACCAAAAGGAAGATTAGTATTACCGAAAGGACGACCAATTATAAGATAAATGGATGGGATGAAAAGAACATTGGGTGCACTCAATATGTCAGTAGAGTAGGAAAGAGAGAGTGGATGAATGGAGAGAGAGTCTGTATAAGTGACATGTGCTAAAAGGATTTCTAGCACCAGCTCAGTCCTGTAAACTGGGATATGTGGAATTGGGGTTATCATGAGTTGAAGCGGTGTGCTAAAGCAGCTATGGCTGTCAGACCTCATGGTTGAAGATCAATTCCCATTTGTCTGTGAGTGACGAAAGCAATGCGGTGGGAGAAGTGTAGCAGCCCTTAACCTTCACGGAGCTAATGGAGTTAATTGGCTTCTAGTGAATGTGTGCTCTGACTCGGCAGCCCCTTTTCAAGAAGGATTGGAAATACTGTATATATGAGTATGTATATAGAAACCAAATATTTAATTCAAAAATTCAATTGTTATAAGAAACTAGTTTAGTCTGGGTATTCTGGCAGGAGAGATCCAACCAGAACCCTAGTAACTACGTGTCTGAGTTTGCGTGCATGTGGTGTAAATGAAAATCAGAGAGATGTGATAGGGAGTATTTCTGTGTTGAGAAAGACAGATGCACTTGCATTGAGCAAAAACTAAGATAAAAGGGAATAGTGAGGTGATATTTAGAAATGTGAAAGGTAGGGTGTCTTGAGTTGAGAGTGGAAGAGGAAGAAAGGGAGTGGCTCTGTTAGTAAGTGAAGTGATGGATAAGTGTATGGTGGAATGGAAGGAAGTATCTTCTTGAATAATAATGAGTAAAATGAGGTTGGGATGCGAGGATTGCGCGTTAGTGAGTGCATATGGCCCTGGTAGTGAAAGAAGTGAGGAAGAAAGAGAAAGAATTTTGGATGAAATTGAACGAGTGTGTGGAACACTTTGGAATGATGTGAATATGGTGTTGATGGGAAATTTGAATGCTAAAGTAGGGAATGAACCAGTGAATGGTGTAATGGAAAGTATGTAGTATATTGTAGGAATGAGAGTGTAGAGAAAATGATAGAAATGTGCATTGAGAGAGAGATGTTGATTTCTAATACTGTATTTAAAAGAATGAATGTGAACAAGTATACATGGGTCAGAGTTGATAATAGAAGAGTAGTAGACAGAGCATTAATGGATCAAGTTGTAGTGAACAGGAGGGTGATTGGAAGAGTATTAAAGGTGAATGTACTGAGAGGAGCTACTTGTGGTATATCTGATCATTATGCAGTAGAAAGAAGAGTGAGCGTGGAAGAAAAGTGGAGAAAGAGGAGAAGCAAGACAGGGAGATATGAACAATAAAATGAATTAATTGTATTAGAAAGAGAAAGACTGCGGTTTTAAGGCTAGTGTCAGTAATGTGTGGAATGTAGTGAAAGAGAAACTGGAGGAGGGAGTGGAAGACGAAGGGGGCTGTTTCAAGAAGGAAGTTATGAAGTGTGCTGAGGCAGTGTGGAGAAGGAGACTAACTTGTGGAAGCAAAAGGAAAAGTAGTGAATGATGGAATGAACAGATGAGTGCAGTAATGTCTGATATGAAGCTGCCTTTTCAGGTATTGTTGCTCTTATATAATGTAGAAGCGTATGCAAGGCATTGTGCAAAGAGGAGGCTAGTGAAGCACGTATTGATGGAGGTAAAGAGAGAAGCAGATATAAGATGAGGCAGAGGCTTGTGTGAGAATTTTGAAAGTAATAAAAATATGTTTTGGAAGGAATGTGAAAAGAGTGAAAAATTATGAGTGTGGTAGGTAGGAGAGGGTGAAAGGAGCAGATGGGCAATTGCTAGTAGATCAAATAAAGGTGAGTGAGAGAGAGAGAAATTAACTTAATATATCAAGAACCTGCAAAATGAGGGAATTGACTGAGAGGCAGAGATTTTTGCTGTGGAAAATGAATGGAGAATGCCAGGTGATGAGAATGATAGAGAAATAACATAGAGGAGGTACACTTGGCAATGAGAGCAATGAAAGCAGGCAAAGCACCAGGAATAGATGGGTATTATGTTAAATTCTTATCATAAAGTGGGGAGATAGTAGGTTTTTGAATCTATGTTTCAGGAAAGGGGGTGTCCAAGTTGATTGGAGGAGTGAATGTGTAGTTCCACTTTACAAACGGAATGGAGATAGGTATGAGTGTAGTAGTTTTAGAGGAATTAGTTTATTGAGTGTAGTTGGTAAGGTATATAGAAGAGTGTTAATTGAGAGCATCAGGAAAGGTACTGAGAGCTTGATTGGGGAAGAACAGTGTGGGTTCATGAGAGAAAGAGGATGTGTGGATCAGATATTTGCAGAAAAATATTGGAGAAAGGTAGGGAAACTTTTTGGGCTTTTATGGACTTAGAGAAAGCGTAATGAGAGGGGTTGTAGAGTGTGTTGCGACTGTATGGAATAAGTTGAAGTTTGTTGAATGCAGTGAAGAGTTTTTACATGAATAGTAGAGCATGCGTGAGAGTTTGAAATGATATGAGTGATTGGTTTGAGGTGAATGTAAATGTGGAAATTGAATCAGTTGCTGTTTGCAGATGATACTGTACTGGTGTTTGATAATGAAAATGAATTGAATCATTTGGTGACTGAGTTTGTTAGTGTGTTTGAAAGAAGGAATTTGCAGGTGAATATTGATAAAAGTTAAGTCATGAGATGCATGAGCAGTGTAAATGTTGGCATATTGAATGTAGGAGTGAATGAAGCTTTGTTTAAAGAAGTTGAGAGTTTTAAGTATTTGGGGTCGCATGTATCAAGGAGTGGACGAGTGGATGTAGAGGTAAATCAGAGTGAAGGAAGCAATTAAATGTCTATGATGAGTGAAATGTGTAATGAGAAAAAAATTTAGGAATCAATGCAAACAGAAGGATATATGGAAGTGTGAATATGCCAACAGTATTGTATGGAGCAGAGACTTGGAATGCAAGAGAGGATGAGAGGATCAAGTTGAATATAATGGAGATGAGGTGTTTGAGAAGCATGATTGGTGTATCTAGAATAGATAGCGTAAGAAATAAGGATGTCAGGCAGAGAATGGGATTTGAACTGAAGCTCTCAGATAGGTTAGATCAGAGATTGTTGAGTTGATTTGGAAACATGGAAAGGTTAAGTGATGAATGCATTGTGAAGAGAGTGTGGAAAGCAGAAGTGATTGGAGAAGTTCAGTGTGAGTTCTGGAGAGAAAGAGGATGTGTGGATCAGATTCTTGTGGTATGACAGGTGTCTGAGAACGAGATGGATGGATGGCTTGAAAAGGGCATAGGATCCACATGGAATGTTAGTGGAGCAGGGAAGAGTGTGTACAAGAGCTAGGAATGAGTGGAGGAAGACTGTATAGATGACGCTGGCCAAAGGGATTTCTTGCACCTGCTACCTCAGTGAACTGCAAGGGGAGTTGCCATTTGATGAAGTGGTGGGGGTAAACCAGCTGTGTCTGTCAGGCCTAACTGTAGAATATCCTTGCCTGCCTACCTAGTGGCTGACCCAAGCAGAGTGGAAATAGGGAGACCTGGCAACCCTTTATCCCAAGGAGCTGAGAGGAGTTTTTAAAATATGTGTGGATCGTGGGGGAATGAGGCATGTTTATATGCATGTACTAAAATAAACAATAAGCAAGCTTCACTGATAGAAGTACACCCCTGTTATCTGTATTAAGAGTTTTACTTCACTTCATTTGGTACAGTAGCAACACATACTCAGAATATTATCTGGAAATATTTCCTTGCCTTGAGAGTGCTCAAACTTTTAAAGCTCATACAAAGATTGATTTTATTTGCATTTATGCCTACAATATAATGCTATTTAATCCAGTTAGGGAATCGGAAACCAAAATTTAGATACTACTTGAAAGATTACTGGTTCTTGTAAGTCCTTCAGGAATTACAGAGGCTAACGTTTCAGACGCTGAAGATACTGGAGAGAATGATAGATGGCAGGCTAAGAGAAGAAGTGAGAATAGGGAGGCAACAGCTGGAATTTATGGAGGGAAGCGGCACAACAGATGGAATATTTTGTATAAGGCAGCTGATGGAGAAATTCAGAGAAAAACATCGGTTTTCATAGACCTTGAAAAGGCCTATGACAGAGTGCCAAGACAGGAAATATGGAGATGTTTGAGGGAGAAGATGGTACCGGAAAAGTATGTTAGAATTATTCAGGAATGTGTATACCAGAGTGGGAAGCAGTGTTGGAGAGACAGATGGATTTGAAGTAGGAGTTGAATTACACCAGGGGTCGACATTTAGTCCATTCATCCTCATTGTGGTATAGGATCTAATGACCAAAAATGTGAGAGAAGCAGTGCCATGGTTCGTATTATATGCAGATGATACTGTATTGTGTGCAGAGAGGAGGGAGGATTTGGAGGAGAAGTTGGAGGGATGGAGAGCAGCACTTGAGGAGAGAGGAATGAGAATAAATAGGTCAAAGACCGAATATAAGTGTGCCAACATTGCTGAGGATGATGGAAATAGCATAAGAATGGATGGGGAAGAAATAAAGAGAGTACAGAAGTTCAAGTACTTGGGGTCCATAGTAGAGGCTAGTGGATGCATGGATCAAGAAGTGAGGCATCGAATTCAGGCAGGATGGAATAAATGGAGGTCTGAATCTGGTGTTCTCTGTGACAAGAAGGTACCACTGAGAGTGAAGGGAAAGTTTCATAGGACCGTTGTAAGTCCAGCTATGTTATATGGAACAGAAACAGCAAGTATGAGGAAGACAGAGGAGAAGAGGATGGATGTAGGAGAGATGAGAATGTTGAGGGGGATGTCTGGAGTAACAATGAAGGGTAAAATTAGGAATGAGTATATAAGAGAATCGACAAAGGTAGTTGAATTATCAAAGAAAATACAAGAGGGAAGGCTTAGATGGTATGGACACCTATTACACCGGGACGAACATCATGTTTGAAGACATACGATGGAGATAGAAGTTCAGGGTAGAAGGAGGAGAGGAAGTCCAAGAAAAAGATGGCATGATTGTATAAGGGAAAACTTGCAATGGAAGGGTATTGATGAAAATGAAGCACAGAACACAAAATAGATGGAGACGACTCATTCACAACGGCGACCCCATAGGAAAATGGGTTAAAGCTGAGAAGAGGGAGAAGATAAATCCTTTAGCATCAAAGGATTACATTTCACTGCTGAGGGGATGAGTTTTAGGTAGTAAAAGCATTTAATCCTATAGCACATTCTGCAGTTTTAAGGATTTACATTGTGACACACGCACATGTCAGACAAAATCTATTAGCTCATGTCAAATATATGCCGCTTACATACTTAATTGTGCATTCTTAATTTTTTAACATGCAAGCTTATCAAACCATAGGTCAAGCTAACTTTGCATTGAAAGTATAAGTGTTAAAGGAAAAAAGTCATTATCCAATTAATGAATGTTGTTCTTCTACTTGTTCCTCTGTTGAAAAATCTGTATTCCTGGGATTAAATGGATTATAATAAGGTTCTCCATAAGTTAATGGATTTTTCGTTGGTGTCTTTTATTTGTCCACTGTTTTTAACCACATTCTCGACATGACTATATGAAACTTTCCCTTTCTCTTCACGGAACGAGACGACATGGTTCGTTTTGTGAGGCAAATCTTGCTTTAACCCATCAGGACATATCTTAATGATTCAAGAAAATTTTGTCATTTGGTCTTCTTGGATGAGTACAGACGGAATACCCGTAAGCCAAGAGGGTTTGATATAGTTTTGTCATAGCAGATACATGTATTAATGCATAGCAGCACTAGCGAATATATAATTTTTTGCATTATCTCAAGCACTTCATGGTTGGAGATGTAGCTATAAAGATACAACTATTATTTAACATAAAATCTTCTATTGCTTCTTAGGTCAATGCATTTTGAAAGCAGGCACATATATATATATATATATATATATATATATATATATATATATATATATATATATATATATATATATACATATATATATATATACATATATATATATATATATATATATATATATATATATATATATATATATATATATATATATATATATATATATATATATATATATATATATATATATATATATATATATATATATATATATATATATATATATATATATATATATATATATATATATATATATATATATATATATATATATATATATATATATATATATATATATATATATATATATATATATATATATATATATATATATATATATATATATATATATATATATATATATATATATATATATATATATATATATATATATATATATATATATATATATATATATATATATATATATATATATATATATATATATATATATATATATATATATATATATATATATATATATATATATATATATATATATATATATATATATATATATATATATATATATATATATATATATATATATATATATATATATATATATATATATATATATATATATATATATATATATATATATATGAATCATTTTTTTTTTTACCCCGACCGGGACTCGAACCTAGGACTTATGATTACTAAGTCAAGGCGCTACCACTACACCACAGAAGGTTAAAAGGAACCCAACCTTATAGCTTATATCTGCTATACTTAGGAATGAACGCATTCTAACTGAATGCCACTATGTTCATATTACAGATTCCCCAACCTCACTCGTGGCTTCATTTTAGCATTTAATTCAATTCCCAATCTCATTCGGGCCATGAAATTATCAAATAAGCACATTACATATGTGAAAACATGAATCATTTTTTTTTACCCCGACCGGGACTCGAACCTAGGACTTATGATTACTAAGTCAAGGCGCTACCACTACACCACAGAAGGTTAAAAGGAACCCAACCTTATAGCTTATATCTGCTATACTTAGGAATGAACGCATTCTAACTGAATGCCACTATGTTCATATTACAGATTCCCCAACCTCACTCGTGGCTTCATTTTAGCATTTAATTCAATTCCCAATCTCATTCGGGCCATGAAATTATCAAATAAGCACATTACATATGTGAAAACATGAATCATTTTTTTTACCCCGACCGGGACTCGAACCTAGGACTTATGATTACTAAGTCAAGGCGCTACCACTACACCACAGAAGGTTAAAAGGAACCCAACCTTATAGCTTATATCTGCTATACTTAGGAATGAACGCATTCTAACTGAATGCCACTATGTTCATATTACAGATTCCCCAACCTCACTCGTGGCTTCATTTTAGCATTTAATTCAATTCCCAATCTCATTCGGGCCATGAAATTATCAAATAAGCACATTACATATGTGAAAACATGAATCATTTTTTTTACCCCGACCGGGACTCGAACCTAGGACTTATGATTACTAAGTCAAGGCGCTACCACTACACCACAGAAGGTTAAAAGGAACCCAACCTTATAGCTATAAGGTTGGGTTCCTTTTAACCTTCTGTGGTGTAGTGGTAGCGCCTTGACTTAGTAATCATAAGTCCTAGGTTCGAGTCCCGGTCGGGGTAAAAAAAAATGATTCATGTTTTCACATATGTAATGTGCTTATTTGATAATTTCATGGCCCGAATGAGATTGGGAATTGAATTAAATGCTAAAATGAAGCCACGAGTGAGGTTGGGGAATCTGTAATATGATCATAGTGGCATTCAGTTAGAATGCGTTCATTCCTAAGTATAGCAGATATAAGCTATAAGGTTGGGTTCCTTTTAACCTTCTGTGGTGTAGTGGTAGCGCCTTGACTTAGTAATCATAAGTCCTAGGTTCGAGTCCCGGTCGGGGTAAAAAAAATGATTCATGTTTTCACATATGTAATGTGCTTATTTGATAATTTCATGGCCCGAATGAGATTGGGAATTGAATTAAATGCTAAAATGAAGCCACGAGTGAGGTTGGGGAATCTGTAATATGAACATAGTGGCATTCAGTTAGAATGCGTTCATTCCTAAGTATAGCAGATATAAGCTATAAGGTTGGGTTCCTTTTAACCTTCTGTGGTGTAGTGGTAGCGCCTTGACTTAGTAATCATAAGTCCTAGGTTCGAGTCCCGGTCGGGGTAAAAAAAATGATTCATGTTTTCACATATGTAATGTGCTTATTTGATAATTTCATGGCCCGAATGAGATTGGGAATTGAATTAAATGCTAAAATGAAGCCACGAGTGAGGTTGGGGAATCTGTAATATGAACATAGTGGCATTCAGTTAGAATGCGTTCATTCCTAAGTATAGCAGATATAAGCTATAAGGTTGGGTTCCTTTTAACCTTCTGTGGTGTAGTGGTAGCGCCTTGACTTAGTAATCATAAGTCCTAGGTTCGAGTCCCGGTCGGGGTAAAAAAAAAATGATTCATGTTTTCACATATGTAATGTGCTTATTTGATAATATATATATATATATATATATATATATATATATATATATATATATATATATATATATATATATATATAAATATATATATATATATATATATATATATATATATATATATATATATATATATATATATATATATATATATGTATATATATATATATATATATATATATATATATATATATATATATATATATATATATATATATATATAATATATATATATATATATATATATATATATATATATATATATATATATATATATATATATATATATATATATACATTTATATATATTTATATATATATATATATATATATATATATATATATATATATATATATATATATATATATATATATATATAAATATATATATATATATATATATATATATATATATATATATATATATATATATATATATATATATATATATATATATATATATATATATATATATATATATGTATATATATATATATATATATATATATATATATATTATATATATATATATATATATATATATATATATATATATATATATATATATATATATATATATATATATATATATATATATATATATATATATATATATATATATATATATATATATATATATATATATATATATATATATATATATATATATATATATATATATATATATATATATATATATATATATATATATATATATATATATATATATATATATATATATATATATATATATATATATATATATATATATATATATATATATATATATATATATATATATATATATATATATATATATATATATATATATATATATATATATATATATATATATATATATATATATATATATATATATATATATATATATATATAGTAACCAAAAGTCTGATAAATTGTAACGGCTGAAACGTGATCTTAGTGAAGTGTCACATGAAAGTTCAACAAGACTATTTTCTTCTTTTGCTGTTAATTCTTTTACATCTTTTACATTTACATGAAAAGGATCCCTAATCCACTTGTTATTACCATCATGAGGAGGAAAATAATCCCTAAACTTGATCTTTAAACCTTGCAAATGCTGAATAAAAAGGCTTCTTATTTCTTCAGAAATGTTTTCTTCAGAAGTTCCAAGAAAGTCATAAAGTCATAAAGTGTTGGAAAGGATTCAAACACATCACTATGCAGACTTTCAGACCACAATTCTAATTTCTTGATCATGGTTTTCACTTTATCTTCAACTTTAAAATTAATTGCGGATCTCCCTTGTAGGCTCAAATTAAGGTCATTCAAATAGGTAAAGATGTCAGACATGTATGCCGCAATAGCTAGCCACGAAAAGTTATTAAACCATTCTCTCCCATGAAATGATTTATCATGAAGAAATAGTTTTATTTCATCACGCAACTCAAATATGAGGGTAAGTACCTTGCCGTGGGACAGCCACCGCACTTGAGAATGCAAGAGCAGTTGTTCATGAGTGCTACCCATCTCCTCACAAAGAAAACTAAAAATACGAGAATTTAAGGGCAGAGCTATTATGATGTTAACTACTTTCACTACTTCATCTAGAGTCATCTTCAATTTTTCTGGCATTTCTTTTGCTGCCAACGATTCTTCGTGTATGCAGCAATGAGTCCATTTGACATATGGTATTATAGCTTGGAGTTTTGCCTTGAGTCCTCTGTACTTTCCCGACATTGTGGGAGCCCCATCATTACTGACTCCTACACACTTTGACCATCCAATTTCATTAGCTATTATAAAATCATTCAAACTATTAAAAATAGACTCACCAGTTGTGTGTGTTGTCAATGACTGGCAAAAGAGAAAATCTTCCTTAATTGTACCGTCAAATTCATATTGTATGAATGCAAGTAAATCAGCACTGTTAGCAACATCTGTACTTTCATCTAATTGTAAAGAATAATACGAACTTTTAATCACTCTCTTCACTAGTTGATTTCTATCACTCTCAGACATGTCTTCTATTCACCGCTTGACAGTGGTGTTTGACAATGAAATGAGATCAAAACTCTTTGATACTTTGTCTCCATGCATCCTAGAGGCCATTGCTTTGGCAGCACGCAGAATTAGTTCCTCTGCTATTGTGTGTGGTTTTCCACTCTTTGCTATTAAAAGAGAAACATCATACAAAGCACACACAGCATTCTTATTATCACCCCCGGTTGCTATCTTTTCTATAATATTTTGTCTTGAAAGCAGTTCTTCCAGTCTTCTTTGAAAATATTCAACAGTTTTGTTAGTATACTCCTTATGCTTAGTTTCAAGATGCCGGCGAGGTTTGGCTGGCTTCATACTTTTATTGGACAATATTTCATGAGAACACATTGTGGTTTCTGTTCACCTTCACTGCCTCTACATGTAAATCCAAAGGATATGTATTCATCACAGTATTTACGGTTTTTGCGTTTCGACTGATGAGTCAGTGTCTTTTCACTTGAGCTTGTCGCACATTCACCTTCTATGTCACTACTGTCTCATTTTAACATGCTTCTGGTTTTTATTCAGAGATCCATCATACGATCAGATACTTACAATAAATAGTCACTGATGTAGTTAATACAACTAAATATTAAGGTTCGGGAATCAAACAAAGACACACTGACTATGGAATGCTCAAGTTGCATTAACGTTTGGATGCAACTGTCGGTTTAAAACGTGAAGACGGTGAAGGAAGAGCGAAGTTGCAGCAATTAGTGTTCAGAACTTCAGCTCAGACTGAGCTCGCACGCCACGGTCCGACTGTACTTGTTCAACACATGACAGGTTGGTAATCTCACACGTAAAAATGCTTCGGTCCTACCGTACTGTGATTGCCTGACATCCGACATTTCACTTTTATGTACAGTGTTAAATGCATAAAAAACTAAAGAGAGAAAAAAAAAGAAAAATAAATAAATTATATAATCAGGAAACGTTTATTTTTAATATTGCCATAATTATGAGAGCATGGGTTCATTACGTTGCCTCTGTAAAACTGCATTATTATTTTTCTCTTTTAAAATGCTTATTCACTTACTATATATATATATATATATATATATATATATATATATATATATATATATATATATATATATATATATATATATATATATATATATATATATATATATATATATATATATATATATATATATATATATATATATATATATATATATATATATGAAAATTTCAATTCAGTTCACGGACCCCCAGTACTACCTTTGCGGACCATCAGGGGTCCATGGACCATAGATTGGGAACTACTGCCATATAGTGATGGAAGTTAATAAATGTCTAGTGTGATGAGAAAAGTGTGATAAGGAATAGACTTTTAGGAATGAATGCAAATAGGAAGGATATATGAAGGTGTGATTGTGTCAACAGAATTACTTGTAGCAGATAATTGGAGTGCAAGAAAGGATGAAAAGAACATGTTGAATATAATGGAGATAAGATGCTCTAGAAGTATGACTGGAGTATATAGAACGGATAGAGCAAGATATGAAGAGGTCAGGCAGAGAATGGGTGTTGAAAGAAAACTTGTCTGATAGGTTAGATCAGAGAGTACTGCGTTAGTTTGGGTACCATGGAAAGTATGAGTGATGAACAGCTAGCAAAAAGAGTGTGGAGTGCGGAAGTGGTTGGAGTAAGGCCAAAAAGAAGATCTAGAAAGAAATGGATGGATGGCGTGAAAAGGGCGTTAAATACACGTGGAATGACAATGGAGCAGTGAAGAGAGTGTGTGGAAGATGGGATTAAAAGCAAGAAGACTGTGTATAGGAGACTGGCCAAAGAGATATCTTGCATCTGCTGGCACAGTGAACCATGAGGGACGAGCGTGAGGGGAGTTGCCATGTGATGAGATGGTTTAGGCAAACCACACTGCTAGAAAAACATTTTTTGACAGGATATACTCCTTATTTTTAAGCGAAATATATG
>JAXCGZ010021395.1:27500-40000 GCA_037179515.1 Halocaridina rubra
ACTCGTGGCTTCATATTCGCATTTAATTCAAATCCCAATCTCATTCGGGCCATTCAATAACAAAATATGCACATTACATATGTGAAAACATGAATCATTTTTCACCCCGACTGGGACTCGAACCTAAGACTTATAATTACTGAGTCAAGGCGCTACCAACTACACACCACAGAAGGTTAAAAGGAATCCAACCTTATAGCTTATATCTGCTATACTTAGGAATGAACGCATTCTATCTGAATGCCACTATGTTCATATTACAGATTCCCCAACCTCACTCGTGGCTTCATTTTCGCATTTAATTCAAATCCCAATCTCATTCGGGCCATTCAATAACCAAATATGCACATTACATATGAGAAAACATGAATCATTTTTTACCCCGACTGGGACTCGAGCCTAAGACTTATTATTACTGAGTCAAGGCGCTACCAACTACACACCACAGAAGGTTAAAAGGAATCCAACCTTATAGCTTATATATGCTATACTTAGGAATGAACGCATTCTCTCTGAATGCCACTATGTTCATATTACAGATTCCCCAACCTCACTCGTGGCTTCATTTTCGCATTTAATTCAATATATTCAATATATACATACATACATATATATATATATATATATATATATATATATATATATATATATATATATATATATATATATATATATATATATATATATATATATATATATATATATATATATATATATATATATATATATATATATATATATATATATATATATATATATATATATATATATATATATATATATATATATATATATATATATATATATATATATATATATATATATATATATATATATATATATATATATATATATATATATATATATATATATATATATATATATATATATATATATATATATATATATATATATATATATATATATATATATATATATATATATATATATATATATATATATATATATATATATATATATATATATATATATATATATATATATATATATATATATATATATATATATATATATATATATATATATATATATATATATATATATATATATATATATATATATATATATATATATATATATATATATATATATATATATATATATATATATATATATATATATATATATATATATATATATATATATATATATATATATATATATATATATATATATATATATATATATATATATATATATATATATATATATATATATATATATCTATATATATATACATATATATATATATATATATATGAATCATTTTTTACCCCGACCGGGACTCGAACCTAGGACTTATGATTACTAAGTCAAGGCGCTACCACTACACCACAGAAGGTTAAAAGGAACCCAACCTTATAGCTTATATCTGCTATACATAGGAATGAACGCATTCTAACTGAATGCCACTATGTTCATATTACAGATTCCCCAACCTCACTCGTGGCTTCATTTTAGCATTTAATTCGATTCCCAATCTCATTTGGGCCATGAAATAATCAAATAGCACATTACATATGTGAAAACATGAATCATTTTTTACCCCGACCGGGACTCGAACCTAGGACTTATGATTACTAAGTCAAGGCGCTACCACTACACCACAGAAGGTTAAAAGGAACCCAACCTTATAGCTTATATCTGCTATACATAGGAATGAACGCATTCTAACTGAATGCCACTATGTTCATATTACAGATTCCCCAACCTCACTCGTGGCTTCATTTTAGCATTTAATTCGATTCCCAATCTCATTTGGGCCATGAAATAATCAAATAGCACATTACATATGTGAAAACATGAATCCTTTTTTTCCCCGACCGGGACTCGAACCTAGGACTTATGATTACTAAGTCAAGGCGCTACCACTACACCACAGAAGGTTAAAAGGAACCCAACCTTATAGCTTATATCTGCTATACATAGGAATGAACGCATTCTAACTGAATGCCACTATGTTCATATTACAGATTCCCCAACCTCACTCGTGGCTTCATTTTAGCATTTAATTCGATTCCCAATCTCATTTGGGCCATGAAATAATCAAATAGCACATTACATATGTGAAAACATGAATCATTTTTTACCCCGACCGGGACTCGAACCTAGGACTTATGATTACTAAGTCAAGGCGCTACCACTACACCACAGAAGGTTAAAAGGAACCCAACCTTATAGCTTATATCTGCTATACATAGGAATGAACGCATTCTAACTGAATGCCACTATGTTCATATTACAGATTCCCCAACCTCACTCGTGGCTTCATTTTAGCATTTAATTCGATTCCCAATCTCATTTGGGCCATGAAATAATCAAATAGCACATTACATAAGTCCTAGGTTCGAGTCCCGGTCGGGGTAAAAAATGATTCATGTTTTCACATATGTAATGTGCTATTTGATTATTTCATGGCCCAAATGAGATTGGGAATCGAATTAAATGCTAAAATGAAGCCACGAGTGAGGTTGGGGAATCTGTAATATGAACATAGTGGCATTCAGTTAGAATGCGTTCATTCCTATGTATAGCAGATATAAGCTATAAGGTTGGGTTCCTTTTAACCTTCTGTGGTGTAGTGGTAGCGCCTTGACTTAGTAATCATAAGTCCTAGGTTCGAGTCCCGGTCGGGGTAAAAAATGATTCATGTTTTCACATATGTAATGTGCTATTTGATTATTTCATGGCCCAAATGAGATTGGGAATCGAATTAAATGCTAAAATGAAGCCACGAGTGAGGTTGGGGAATCTGTAATATGAACATAGTGGCATTCAGTTAGAATGCGTTCATTCCTATGTATAGCAGATATAAGCTATAAGGTTGGGTTCCTTTTAACCTTCTGTGGTGTAGTGGTAGCGCCTTGACTTAGTAATCATAAGTCCTAGGTTCGAGTCCCGGTCGGGGTAAAAAATGATTCATGTTTTCACATATGTAATGTGCTATTTGATTATTTCATGGCCCAAATGAGATTGGGAATCGAATTAAATGCTAAAATGAAGCCACGAGTGAGGTTGGGGAATCTGTAATATGAACATAGTGGCATTCAGTTAGAATGCGTTCATTCCTATGTATAGCAGATATAAGCTATAAGGTTGGGTTCCTTTTAACCTTCTGTGGTGTAGTGGTAGCGCCTTGACTTAGTAATCATAAGTCCTAGGTTCGAGTCCCGGTCGGGGTAAAAAATGATTCATGTTTTCACATATGTAATGTGCTATTTGATTATATATATATATATATATATATATATATATATATATATATATATATATATATATATATATATATATATATATATATATATATATATATATATATATATATATATATATATATATATATATATATATATATATATATATATATATATATATATATATATATATATATATATATATATATATATATATATATATATATATATATATATATATATATATATATATATATATATATATATATATATATATATATATATATATATATATATATATATATATATATATATATATATATATATATATATATATATATATATATATATATATATATATATATATATATATATATATATATATATATATATATATATATATATATATATATATATATATATATATATATATATATATATATATATATATATATATATATATATATATATATATATATATATATATATATATATATATATATATATATATATATATATATATATATATATATATATATATATATATATATATATATATATATATATATATATATATATATATATATATATATATATATATATATATATATATATATATATATATATATATATATATATATATATATATATATATATATATATATATATATATATATATATATATATATATATATATATATATATATATATATATATATATATATATATATATATATATATATATATATATATATATATATATATATATATATATATATATATATATATATATATATATATATATATATATATATATATATATATATATATATATATATATATATATATATATATATATATATATATATATATATATATATATATATATATATATATATATATATATATATATATATATATATATATATATATATATATATATATATATATATATATATATATATATATATATATATATATATATATATATATATATATATATATATATATATATATATATATATATATATATATATATATATATATATATATATATATATATATATATATATATATATATATATATATATATATATATATATATATATATATATATATATATATATATATATATATATATATATATATATATATATATATATATATATATATATATATATATATATATATATATATATATATATATATATATATATATATATATATATATATATATATATATATATATATATATATATATATATATATATATATATATATATATATATATATATATATATATATATATATATATATATATATATATATATATATATATATATATATATATATATATATATATATATATATATATATATATATATATATATATATATATATATATATATATATATATATATATATATATATATATATATATATATATATATATATATATATATATATATATATATATATATATATATATATATATATATATATATATATATATATATATATATATATATATATATATATATATATATATATATATATATATATATATATATATATATATATATATATATATATATATATATATATATATATATATATATATATATATATATATATATATATATATATATATATATATATATATATATATATATATATATATATATATATATATATATATATATATATATATATATATATATATATATATATATATATATATATATATATATATATATATATATATATATATATATATATATATATATATATATATATATATATATATATATATATATATATATATATATATATATATATATATATATATATATATATATATATATATATATATATATATATATATATATATATATATATATATATATATATATATATATATATATATATATATATATATATATATATATATATATATATATATATATATATATATATATATATATATATATATATATATATATATATATATATATATATATATATATATATATATATATATATATATATATATATATATATATATATATATATATATATATATATATATATATATATATATATATATATATATATATATATATATATATATATATATATATATATATATATATATATATATATATATATATATATATATATATATATATATATATATATATATATATATATATATATATATATATATATATATATATATATATATATATATATATATATATATATATATATATATATATATATATATATATATATATATATATATATATATATATATATATATATATATATATATATATATATATATATATATATATATATATATATATATATATATATATATATATATATATATATATATATATATATATATATATATATATATATATATATATATATATATATATATATATATATATATATATATATATATATATATATATATATATATATATATATATATATATATATATATATATATATATATATATATATATATATATATATATATATATATATATATATATATATATATATATATATATATATATATATATATATATATATATATATATATATATATATATATATATATATATATATATATATATATATATATATATATATATATATATATATATATATATATATATATATATATATATATATATATATATATATATATATATATATATATATATATATATATATATATATATATATATATATATATATATATATATATATATATATATATATATATATATATATATATATATATATATATATATATATATATATATATATATATATATATATATATATATATATATATATATATATATATATATATATATATATATATATATATATATATATATATATATATATATATATATATATATATATATATATATATATATATATATATATATATATATATATATATATATATATATATATATATATATATATATATATATATATATATATATATATATATATATATATATATATATATATATATATATATATATATATATATATATATATATATATATATATATATATATATATATATATATATATATATATATATATATATATATATATA
The DNA here is from genome assembly GCA_037179515.1 of Halocaridina rubra. Classification (NCBI taxonomy): domain Eukaryota; kingdom Metazoa; phylum Arthropoda; class Malacostraca; order Decapoda; family Atyidae; genus Halocaridina; species Halocaridina rubra. Next base: position 33,870 of record JAXCGZ010021395.1, read on the forward strand.
TATATATATATATATATATATATATATATATATATATATATATATATATATATATATATATATATATATATATATATATATATATATATATATATATATATATATATATATATATATATATATATATATATATATATATATATATATATATATATATATATATATATATATATATATATATATATATATATATATATATATATATATATATATATATATATATATATATATATATATATATATATATATATATATATATATATATATATATATATATATATATATATATATATATATATATATATATATATATATATATATATATATATATATATATATATATATATATATATATATATATATATATATATATATATATATATATATATATATATATATATATATATATATATATATATATATATATATATATATATATATATATATATATATATATATATATATATATATATATATATATATATATATATATATATATATATATATATATATATATATATATATATATATATATATATATATATATATATATATATATATATATATATATATATATATATATATATATATATATATATATATATATATATATATATATATATATATATATATATATATATATATATATATATATATATATATATATATATATATATATATATATATATATATATATATATATATATATATATATATATATATATATATATATATATATATATATATATATATATATATATATATATATATATATATATATATATATATATATATATATATATATATATATATATATATATATATATATATATATATATATATATATATATATATATATATATATATATATATATATATATATATATATATATATATATATATATATATATATATATATATATATATATATATATATATATATATATATATATATATATATATATATATATATATATATATATATATATATATATATATATATATATATATATATATATATATATATATATATATATATATATATATATATATATATATATATATATATATATATATATATATATATATATATATATATATATATATATATATATATATATATATATATATATATATATATATATATATATATATATATATATATATATATATATATATATATATATATATATATATATATATATATATATATATATATATATATATATATATATATATATATATATATATATATATATATATATATATATATATATATATATATATATATATATATATATATATATATATATATATATATATATATATATATATATATATATATATATATATATATATATATATATATATATATATATATATATATATATATATATATATATTATAATACATTTTAGGTCATATATAATATACTATATATATATATATATATATATATATATATATATATATATATATATATATATATATATATATATATATATATATATATATATATATATATATATATATATATATATATATATATATATATATATATATATATATATATATATATATATATATATATATATATATATATATATATATATATATATATATATATATATATATATATATATATATATATATATATATATATATATATATATATATATATATATATATATATATATATATATATATATATATATATATATATATATATATATATATATATATATATATATATATGTATATATATATATATATATATATATATATATATATATATATATATATATATATATATATATATATATATATATATATATATATATATATATATATATATATATATATATATATATATATATATATATATATATATATATATATATATATATATATATATATATATATATATATATATATATATATATATATATATATATATATATATATATATATATATATATATATATATATATATATATATATATATATATATATATATATATATATATATATATATATATATATATATATATATATATATATATATATATATATATATATATATATATATATATATATATATATATATATATATATATATATATATATATATATATATATATATATATATATATATATATATATATATATATATATATATATATATATATATATATATATATATATATATATATATATATATATATATATATATATATATATATATATATATATATATATATATATATATATATATATATATATATATATATATATATATATATATATATATATATATATATATATATATATATATATATATATATATATATATATATATATATATATATATATATATATATATATATATATATATATATATATATATATATATATATATATATATATATATATATATATATATATATATATATATATATATATATATATATATATATATATATATATATATATACATATATATATAAATACATATATATATATATATATATATATATATATATATATATATATATATATATATATATATATATATATATATGTATATATATATATATATATATATATATATATATATATATATATATATATATATATATATATATATATATATATATATATATATATATATATATATATATATATATATATATATATATATATATATATATATATATATATATATATATATATATATATATATATATATATATATATATATATATATATAATATATATATATATATATATATATATATATATATATATATATATATATATATATATATATATATATATATATATATATATATATATATATATATATATATATATATATATATATATATATATATATATATATATATATATATATATATATATATATATATATATATATATATATATATATATATATATATATATATATATATATATATATATATATATATATATATATATATATATATATATATATATATATATATATATATATATATATATATATATATATATATATATATATATATATATATATATATATATCAGAAACTTCCATCTTTCATTGTAGGGTGTGTTTACCGTCACCCTAAAGCACCTACCAGTTCATTCAATCATCTACTAGAAACATTCAGAAATATCTGTGTGCTTCATAAACCCATATACATACTTGGTGATTTTAATGATGACTTGCTCTCAGCAGATAACAAAATTAAAAAGGTGATCAACACTGTGAAGTTAACACAAATAGTGACAAAACCGACCCGCATAACCCCCAATTCTAGGACTCTTATAGATCTGATAATAACAAATAAGGTGGAAAGTATACTCTATTGGGACGTAGTTCCCTGCCCAATTGCAGACCACGAGCTGAACATTGCTATGCTAAACATAAACAAGCCGAAAAGGAAGCCTCTCCTCAAGACATTCCGGTGTCTAAGAAATTACTCCCCTGATATCTTTTGTGAAACATTAATCAACAACACAAATGCACTTAATAGAATTAAATACACAGATAACGTCGATTTGCAGGTTGAGATTCTAACAAAAGTCTTCCTTGAATGCTTAGATAGTTGTGCACCCATTGTAACAAGAAAAATAACCCGCCCCTCAGCCCCCTGGCTAACTAATGACATCAAAGATTCAATGCAAATCAGAAATCAAATACAAAAAGAGCTAAAAATGAATAGATATGATATGACTCTCCGAGAACGTTATAAAACAGAAAAGAAACGTGTCAGATCTCTCATCAGTGTAAGTAAAAAAGACTTTTACAAAAAACAATTTAATGACTCTAGACATGATACAGCAGCAACACGGAAAGTGATAAGAAGCATGATTCCAAAAGAAAAGAGTACCTCAGAAAGTTATGAAAACATTACGGAGTTGAAAGACAAAGCAGATAACTTTAATAACTATTTTGCTAACGTTGGCAAAAATACATATGAAAAACTCAAGAAAACATCAACTCAGTGAATATGAGTAATTGCTTAAATGACAATTCTTCCAATGAAAACACAAGAGAGTACTTCAAGCTTATTCCTATCGATTGTGCTACCCTAATTCTTACCATAAAGAGCCTAAGAAACTCTGGCTCTTATGGTTCAGATGGTATACCATTTCAGTTCATCAAAGATGCTCTACCCGTGATTGCATCCTATATTCTAACTATTATGAACACTTCCATTGTTACTAAAAAGTTTCCTGACTCTTGGAAAATAGCACATGTAATACCTCTGCATAAAAAGGGGGACAGAGATGTGACAAACTATCGTCCCATTTCCCTGCTACCCATTTTCTCTAAAATATTAGAAAAAATTGTTGCATGCCAACTTATGTCATATTTAGAATCAAATAGACTACTAACGATTAGCCAACATGGTTTCAGACCAAAACTCTCGACGGAAACTGCACTGCTTAAAGTTACGAATAGTATATATAATAATATAGATATGAAAAAAATATCTTTGCTAGTTTTGTTGGACTTATCAAAAGCCTTCGACAGTGTAAACCATGAAATTCTTTTAAGTAAATGTATTAACTTAAATATTGATCCAAGCTGGTTTAGCGAGTATCTATCTAATCGTAAACAGTCCATACGTCTTAACAACATTATCTCTGTGCCAAAAAAATTATCATTTGGTGTTCCACAGGGATCAGTACTTGATATCCTCTTCTCCATTTACGTAAATGATCTATCTTCTTTCATTTCTGACTGTCTAGTCGTACAATATGCAGATGACACTCAACTACTCCTTAGTGGTGAAATTAATAATCTCCCAGAGCTAACTTTAAGAGCAGAAAACACTCTGTCAAAAATTAAAACCTATTTCCAAGAAATTGGGCTGTTAATTAACGAAAGTAAAACACAGTGCATATTTATTGGTTCAAGGTTCCACATAGCACAAATTCCAGAAAACACAACAATTAATTTTTGCGACAATATTATCACACCTAGCAAAACAGTCAAAAACCTAGGAATTCACTTTGATAACCACATGTTGTTTGATTCCCACATAGATAAAATATGCAAAAAGGTTACAGGAACATTAATGTACTTATCACGTATAAAAGACAATTTTGAGACTACCACTCGAATAACTGTTGTTGAATCTCTAGCCCTAAGTCACATTAATTACTGCACAACTGTTTGGGGAGCTACCACTAAGACTCAGATAAACAGAATACAGAAGCTTATTAATTTTGCAGCTCGAGTTGCCCTGGGAGGAATAAGAAAATACGACCACATCACACCAGCTCTCAATAAACTTGGGTGGCTGCGGGCAGAAAATAAGGTCGCTTATGCTATTTATGTTTTTGTATTCAAAATTTAGGACCATCATTATCCTAGCTGGCTATTTGATTTAAAAACAGTCAGGGATATAAGGGGAACAAACACAAGACAGAGCAGTGAGCTCTTTATTCACAGAACAAACACAGAAGCAGGTTCAAAGATGATCACTATCAAAGGGCCAACACTCTGGAATAATATTCCAGAGCATCTTAAAAATGCATCCTCTTTCACAGCTTTCAAAGGCAAACTATACAGTTTTCTTTTGGACAAATAGTTGCTGCTCATTAAGAACTAATTATTCTCATTGTAAGGAAACAAATATGGAAATGATGCCGATAATAACGATCCTGTATCTAGTGGCATGCTTACTACTTTATTATTAACATTATTGTAGCATTTTTATTACAGCATTATTATTTTCTATGAAAGCTACATTTAATTTAACTATATGTCTAACCCTCTTATTTATTAGTTTAATTTCATGTCTACTTATAAGTTACTATTAATGTTGAATAACCATTGTACAAAATGGAAATAAATGTTTTTGTTTTTTATATCTGAATGCCACTATGTTCATATTACAGATTCCCCAACCTCACTCGTGGCTTCATTTTAGCATTTAATTCAATTCCCAATCTCATTCGGGTCATACAATATCCAAGCAAGCACATTACATATGTGAAAACATGAATCACTTTTTACCCCGACCGGGACTCGAACCTAGGACTTAAAATTACTAAGTCAAAGCGCTACCAACTACACACCACAGAAGGTATAAAGGGAATACAACCTTATAGCT
>JAXCGZ010021395.1:45000-50449 GCA_037179515.1 Halocaridina rubra
ACTCCTTACTTCCAAAACATTTAATTTTGGTTAAGTGTCTTTTAAGCATTTCCGAAAGAAATCTAATACACTTTTATTGATAAAATATAAGGCATCCTTATTCATAACCAGTGTTAGAGTATTTCACGCTTCAACTCCAAAATGCTTCAGTTTCTTATACTATTATTTAGTCAAATTGAAGAAAGTTGGGAGAGCTAAAATTCAATCTGAAAAACGTGATTTTACGTCTCTCGGCAAAACCTCTTCCAAACAGGAAACCGACTATCGATTCTCACCATTCAGACCAAGAATTCACTCGACTATATTACATTGTCTTATTTTATTTCCTTAGGGTGGAGACACATGGGAGTTGTGTATGCTCATTTATTAGGTCTTATAACAGCTATAATAATAATAATAATAATAATAATAATAATAATAATAATAATAATAATAATAATAATAATAATAATAATAATAATAATAATAATAATAATAATAATAATAATAATAATAATAATGATAATAATAACTTCCTAGTAGAGCCATAATAGGCCAATTGGCAAATTGGACACTTAAAAATATATACAATCAATGAACAGAAGGGGTGAGGTAGTTGTTCTTCATGATTTAAAAAGGTTTTAAGTTTAAAGTTATCATAAAATACTAAATTAGGAGTAATTTGTGGATAATATCTATTAAATAAATTTGTGATCTCATTTTTAATAAAGGAGTTCGTAATTTTATCCATGAATAGGAATTTGAAAAAAATAATTTGTGCTTCTGTGGTCCATATGTTATAGGTTTTGGAGAAAACGGCTTGTTTAAGAAAGTTCTTAATGATTTGTTTATCATATTAGGAGTAAAACCATTTTGTATAAACATTTTAGTCAGAAAGGACATTTCTTCATTAAATTCAATGTAGGTGGATGGTAAGCGAAATGCCCTAGTAAAGTGTGCACAATGTGTTCTTTTTGTATAGTTCGTTGCACTCACTTAAAAGATTCATTCCCATGCCCCTGAAACATGATTTGCGAGAAATACTAATTTCAAATTTATTTTGCTATGTATGTTATATAGGTAATTCAAGAATTTTTCTTCACTATGACTGTTCCTCTCTTTCAATAAAAGTATCGTCAACATATCTCCAATAGAACACTGGTTTAAAAACAACAGGGCACTCATTAAACAATTGTTTCTTGTGGTGAGATAAAATGATATTTTGCCAATGGGGCAGATAAGGGATTACCCATGACCAAACCATCTACTTGTTTGTAAAATGTCTCGTGGAACATGGAGAAGGAATCGCCGACAGCCAGTCGAAGCATCTGTTTGAATTCATTTTTTGACATACATCTAAAGCCTCCATCTTTAAATATCAAGTCGGTGGTTATGTCAATTACTTCACTTACTGGAACATTTGTGTATAAGGACATTATGTCATAGCTTGTAAGGAGTGCATTCTCTTTTATATTCATGTTCGCTTATTCCGAATATATTTCAAGAGAATTATTAAGGCTGAATTGATTCTTTGAAAAATTTTCGATGTGGGGAAGAATACATTTGGATAAGTTATAGATGTGAGTTTTGAAGGAGGATAAAATGGGTCTTAATGGGACATTTGGCTTGTGCACTTTTGGGAGACCATACATTATACCTGGGTTTTATCCAGTTGCATACATTTGTTTGTATACGTTTTCTGTGATGCTTCCGATGCAAGCATTCTCTTCAAGAACCTATTTACTTTATCTTCTAAAAATAATCTGTTTTATTAGATTACAATGATCTACTTGTTTAAAGGTTGAAGCATCATTCAGAATGATGAGCATTTTCGATACATAATTATTCTTATGCATAATAACTATTCCTCGTCCTTTGTCAGGTCTACAGATAATTATATCCATGTTCTTTTTAAGATTATTGAGTATTCTGAAGTCATTTGTTGCAAACATGTTTACTGCGTTTTGGGATTTCTTTTTTTTAAAAAGGATATAGTGTTATTTGCAATAACCTTGAGATCAGCATACATTTCGTTTTCATTATTGTTTCTATGAATGGGTGATCCTATTAGTTCGTTCACCATTGACTCCATACATACATATAAATCAAATTTATGAAATTTTGGTGCAAAACAGCGATCATTGCCAAAAAAACAAAAGCCATTCTCCTCCTCTTGTAGAATTTCTATCAGACAAATTAATTATAACCTTTTTAGAGTCGAGGGATGGAGGTTTATAAGAAGCTCCCAAATCATGTAATTTGAGTGCATGAGTTAAAGAGATCTGATTTTTGTAATTGTTAACACTTTTGTGAATAAAATGTAACACGTGATTAACGTCTAGAAATTATTGTGTCTATAACCACTCTCCAAAAGATATAATTGCCATTCATAGTAAAATTTCTTTCTCTCAAGCTATTTTCTATATAACTTAAAACGTACAAATTTCGGAATCACACTGTAAAGCATACATCTTCCTAAACATCAAGTTTTGCCTTCTCCCACCTTTGAAGACACTTCTCCCATTGTCGAACTTTTAGCCACACTTGCCGACAGTATCTATTTATAATAATATCTGAAACAGTTTTAGTTTCGGGAATACGTATTCTAAAAAGGAATTGTAGAACTATCACCAGCCAGTACATTTTCAATTTTTTATTCAAATTGTCTTCTACACAATCTTGCAACGTTTCAAACTTTCAATGAGTTCATATTCATGCCTACACATTTTTCATGGCAGTGTTCCCTAAATCATGAAGTACAACTACCTCAACTCTACTGTTCATTGGTAGTATATATTTTTAGGTGTCCAATTTGCCAACTGGCCTTTCATGGCTCGACTAAGAAGTCATTAACAATAAGATACCATGAGCATAAGGGGCTGAGTTTCAGAATAAACAGACACCTGACAAGACCTCTGGCATCAAGCATTAGGGAACACTGCCATGAAAATTGTAAGTGTGATTTCTCAATAAGCGATTTTAATATAGCTTACAAAGGAAACGATGGGACTGAAATTAAAATTGAAGAATCAATTTTAATTAAAATGGAGAACCCCGAGTTAAATTTAGATTGCTCAAGCTAGCCTTTAAAAATATTCTAATGTGGTGCATTGCATTAACTATTAAATTTTTTTTTGTATTTTTAATTTGACTCATATGCATATGTATATAGATGTTTATATACATGTAATTTTTTCATTAGTTGTTGTTATTTGTTCTTTGTACATATAGTGAGTATTGCTGTTTTGTTCTGTTTTTGTAGGTGTAGGCATGAATATGAATTCAGTGAAAGTTTGAAACGTTGCAAGATTGTGTAGAAGACAATTTGAATAAAAAATTGAAAATGTACTGGCTGGTGATAATTCTATAATTCCTTATAAGAAACACTTTCCCAAATATAAAACAGTCTCAGATAATAATAATAATAATAATAATAATAATAATAATAATAATAATAATAATAATAATAATAATAATAATAATAATAATAATAATAATAATAATAATAATAATAATAATAATAACAATAATAATAACAATAATAATAATAATAATAATAATAATAATAATAATAATAATAATAATAATAATAATAATAATAAAAATAATAATAATAATAATAATAATAAAAATAATAATAATAATAATAATAATAATAATAATAATAATAATAATAATAATAATAATAATAATAATAATAATAATAATAATAATAATAATAATAATAATAATAATAATAATAATAATAATAATAATAATAATAATAATAATAATAATAATTATAGACCTCCTTCAAACAATCACTCTGAAGCTGCTCTTTCATCTCTTCTCTATATGAAAGGAACAAAAATTCAATTAAACTTTATAACTAGTGATGACATCCTTTCTAATATTTAAGATGGCATGTAAAAAGGAAGTCAATAGCAGGGTGAAAACACAGTGAAATAAAAGACTGTTGAACGATGATGCTGTATCCAAGGACTTAATCATAATTGAAATTTCTTCTAAACATGAGACTGTCATCAATGAAGGATTTGTAGCTTTGCTGTTATTCTTTCAGGAGGTTCTTCTGTGCATGACAGGTATATCTGAAGATTCAGACGTCTTGACATTATCATATATGAAGGCTCTTCTAACATTAGCTCTGTGGTTATTGAATGTTACATGAACTTGAGTTTATTATTACGGGAGGTTATCCTAGAAATGGCAGTGGCCTTGATGAAGGTACTGTAGCCAAGGCACTGCTATTACAAAATGCAAATTGGTTAATGCAATATTCATTACTTAATATACTTTACAGAATGTTATGCATCCAGTGTAGCATATATAATCAGTAGTCAACATTTTAGCTATAATCTTCATTAAAGGTTGTGAAGTCAGTATTACTGAAAGGTATTGCAGTCAGGGCATAATTATGAATTAGGGTTCTGAAGCTTCATCATTTATGGATAAAATTCAAGGATGCATTATAATATTCCATCTTCTAACATCTGTCCATATGACTAATTCCCCATACCCCTATATTCATGCAAACACATATACCCACATGTGCATGTGAAAATTTATTTACGAGTGTGATACCGGGACAGGCAAAAAAAAATGCCCTCATTAATAAAGGCCCAGGAACAAAGAAAATATTAAGAGAAAGGAAAAAAAAAGGTTATGGAAAAGGCAGAGATAAGGTACTGATACACAAAGGAAAAGGACAGACTGAGAGAATAGTCAAAGTACCGAGGACATAGAGATATAGAGGTTTAGGCACTGAGATGACGATAGGTCCGCTTTTTGAAGGAAGACCTGTTATAAGAATTAGGAAAGACAGAAGGAGGAAAAGAGTTCCAGAGTCTGGATGTTGATGGGAAGAAGCAGTCACTTCACCAACCAATCCGCGAGCTACAAATCTCCACATAGCATCTGTGTGCCAATTCGCTTGGAAAGTATTATGTGGCCTAGGCAGTGGGGGAGGAATGCAACTTGCCAAATCATCAGAGCACCGATATAATTAATAGTGATAGAAAAGAGAAGTGGATGACACCTTACGGCAAAGAGAGAGAAAGACTCCAGCTTAGAAGTAAGAGAAGGAACATTAATGAGTCTGACTGCCTTAGCTTCAACCCTATCAAGGAGATAAGTATAAGAAGAAGCACCCCAGATGTGTGAGCAGTGTTCTAAGCAGGGACAGATAATACCTTTATGCATATTACATAATTGTAAAGACTTGAAATAATGACGAAAACGATACATAACCACCAATTTTTTAGGTTGCAGACTTATAACCCAGCCAGTGGGGGGCAAGCCAGTCCAACTTGCTGCCGGTTTCAAGCCTGGGCAAATGGGGAGAGGTGCTGCCAGGTCTAGCCAACCGAGCGTGAAAACAGTGGCAAAACCCAAATAATGAGTCTCGTGTCAGTGGAATTCAATAGGGCTAGGGCGTACCTTGAAAGCGACGCACTGCAGTTTCCCCTGGCAT
>JAXCGZ010021396.1:0-50353 GCA_037179515.1 Halocaridina rubra
TAATAATCTTAAGTAATGTGGCATTTAAACTTATGAATGTTGTATATCAGAAAATTGCCACATTATATATCCGGATCACTGTTGGTCCGCGGATATCTGAAATTGCGCATGGCAAAACCACGGATAAGGGAGGTCAGCTGACTGTAAAATCACAGAAAAGTATAAAAATATAAAGACAGCAGAATAAAAATTAATATTCGTATTTTTGTAATCCACAGATACTCTACTGGAAGCAGTATTAAGAGGTCAAGGTTTTATTCTGAATTCAAATTTTGTAAAGAAAATCTGCAGTGCATTTAAGAAGCTTGAAAAGCCTTCTTCCTACAGGACCACCTCTAGCACTTTCTAGGTTCGTGAAAAATATTGTATATTCTCTACAGATCTAACTACATTCCAGATTAGGAATATACAAGTGCATACACCAGCAGTGCACCAGAAAGTATGTTTTATGAGACTTATGATGAGTGCATGAACAAAGATAAATAAGCTTTAAAATAAATTAATTAAATTAGTTAATTATAAAAAAAATCACAGTATTAAGACAATAATTAAATATATGCTATTTTTTTTATTTCTCACTTCATGTCTAGCCACGGTGCTGGCTTTGCTTGAAGGTACCATAATATGATGGGAATATTAAGGTAAAATTACTCTTTAATATTTCAGGTTAGTACTAGCCACAGCAAAGCTTAGCATTCAAATGCGGATGACAGCAAAAACCAGAAACAATGAAAGCACTGAAAACGAGGAGGCAGAAAAGAGTAAAATTGCAATCTCCAGACCTAAAACTGGACCAAAAGGTCTTTTGAAAGCTACTCCAAGGATGTCATTCCAATGTATATGAAGAGACAATAAAAAGTAATGGCATTGCTAAGAGTGAAGAGCAGACACCAGAGAGCGCATCTTTTATTTGTATGAAACATCCAAAATTTTCATCTCAACTTACAGATGAACACATCATAACTCAGGCAATCTATGCTGTATTAACACCACTTTTGAATGAGAGGGGAACAAGAATGGCGTAATACATTCAATAGTATATTTAATGTTCCAGAAGAGGTAAATGAAGACAATACGTTTGGAGAATTTGAACTTGAGGAAACAGTGAAACAAGTTCTCTTAGAATGGGGATATGGAAAGGAAACAATGATTAACTTAAGGGAAAAGGTCTTGGAAAAACAGGATTCCTGTCCTTCGGATATTGCCATGATACCACAAGATGATCAAGAAGAAACAACCTGTGTAACGATGAGGGTATGCTTGGGGTACAAGAACCTATTCCAGATATATCAGAAGAAGTAACCGAAGAGCCTCAAGAACTGAGTTCTCATGGTGCAACTCTACTCAAAGCAGCTCTGCATGTGTACTCACTCTTGTCCACTTACCATTCGTGTTGTGTCATGGGGCAATCTGGAGCAGGAAAGTCTACTGTGTGGAAGGTAAAAAATTCCTGTTTAATATTCATAACTTTACAATAACAACATTATCCAAGCAGCAAGTGCAAAACAGGCTGAATCTATGATTAATCCACAGGTTTTGTGCGAGTCACTTAATCGACTATGGAAAGGAGAAACGTCTGAAAGAAGAGAGGCAGAATCCTGGAGTGTATCTTGGAGAGTTCTTCAGTGTGGTTCCCTTACACCATCACATCTCTTGGGGTCATGGGACCCCAAGGGAACAAAATGGAGGAAAGGTGTACTCTTCAAAGCACTCACAGAAGCACAAAATGTAAATGAAAATAATAGTTTTATAATTTTCATAACTCTAAGCATAATTTTTCTAATTCAGTCCCATCACATACAGAGCAGTCATGATTTCTGAATTGGTCTTGGAGAAAATAATAATAATAATAATAATAATAATAATAATAATAATAATAATAATAATAATAATAATAATAATAATAATAATAATAATAATAATAATAACAATAATAATAATAATAACAATAATAATGATGATAATAATAATAATAATAATAAAAAGCAAATATATAACACAATTGCAAAATTCAAGCCAGTTTTACTAATTACACTAGCACAGCCTCAAACAAACTCACTTAAGGTTGCTTCACCTAAATTTCATAAATTTACTAAAACTTATAGGTTGCGTGAGTTTGCCCAGAAACAGTAAAGACTTCCAAGTTCTCCTCTACAACATTAGGCCGCTTTCACACCAAAGTGGCACGTCCTACAAGACATGCCACGTGGCACGCCAGTTGAAAACGAACATTGGAAATATATGAAAACTTTCACACAGACGTGGCGTGGCACATGGGATGTGACACCCCACTTGTGTGAAAGGTTTTATATATACCCGGATGTTCGTTTTCAACTGGCTTGCCACGTGGCATGCCACGTGCGACGTGACACTTTAGTGTGAAAGCGGCCCTAAACGATATATTAATGTCAATAAATGTATTAAAATCTTATTATGTCAAGGTTTATAAATGGTATTTCTAAACTTCATGAACTATTTTCTGACAAAAGTTCAACTGAAATTAAGTTTACCAGTAAGTCTGGGCATATTATAAGTACATAAAAAAAATTATGACTTCCAAGGATTTCCTCCAATAGAAACTCAAACAAAATTATGATAAAAAAAAATAACCAAGAGAATCCACTATAGCACGAAGGATGCCAGAAAATTCACACCAACTAATAGTTATAAGAATATTTCATATGAATGCACTATATGCATAAAGCGTGTTTTACGTCACAGACTCCCTTTTCTACCAAGGGCTAAGACGGTTGCCTTCTTGTGAAGGACTTGTTATGGCAGATGTAATCACTACCTTAAGTGTATGCCCTTGCTAACCTCAGACAGTGGTGGGGGGTGCACCCTCGACCTGACGCCTCAAAGTCGCGGACGCTACCGCCTGAGCAACGGTGACTACTGAATGCACTATATGTATATTTTTTTTTATGTGTGACACCGGGACAGGCAGAAACTGCCCTCATCAATAAAGGCCCGGGCACGAGAAAATACCAAGACGAAGGAAAAGAAAAAGGTTAAGGACAAGGCAGAGATGATAATATGTATGATAATATGTATTTCTTCATGATCAATTTACCAGATGCAAGGTGAGCGCTGGCTTATCTTAGTGGGACCATTTTCACCACCTCTCTTAACTGTTCTCAACTACCTCTGTCAGCCATCACCCACATTCACAGATGAAGCTCTTCATCAAGTCATTCTTGGCCAACATGTCAGGATAATACTCGAAGTGGAGGATGAAGAACAGCTCACACCCAAGCTTCGAGTCAGGTACATCTGACTATAATGGTATAACAGTAATTAAAAATTGCAATAACATGCATCCATGTTGAAGAAGCTTTTCATTTTTAAAATTCAAATTTCAATTGCACCAAACAAAATGTATTCATACTGTACTTCCTTATGGTAACACTAACACACAATATATCATATTCTTGAGCAGATGTCCAATTTTACGCGTGTGTGTGGAAAACATGGATACCTTGCGTATAACTAAAAGAGCCATTCAACACATGATTACCGATCTTCACCTTCTCCAGACTCAAGAAATTGTTAATGACCTTACAGCTATGCTAAAGGAAGGACTCGCAAGCCTCTCTCTTCCTAAAACCTCAGAGGTGAGACTATTGACAAAACTAATCTGCTTATCTATTTCACTGAAGCTAACAGAGCAGCCAGAAGAGTAACCAAAAAGTAAAGATATTTATCAGTATGATAAAATATTCCATTGAAGCTAACAGAGTAGCCAGAAGAGTACCAAAAAAGTAAAGATATATAGAGGCAAATAAACTTACAAAAAGAGGAATTATCAGTACCTTCTCTCTTATCCCTTTTAGTCGCCTCTTACAACATGCAGGCCTTACAGGGGTGGGTCCTAAAAATAATTAATCTACTTCATCCATCCATCCATGTACCAGAACCATATTCCCCCTTTTAAGGGGAGTGGCTGAGTCAAAGAAAATACTTTGACTTTTATGTTGGAAGTAAATACAGTGGAGGGGATTTCCAGTCCCCTCGCTCTGCTCCATGTAGTCGACTTGCAGGGGAACATGGAGGAAGTATTCTTACTCCCCTCCCTTAGGGGGATACTAATCTGATAATAATATTAATATGAATCTACATTAACAGAAATGCGCAGCAGATTGCATATGTCGTCTTACAAGAAATCGAGTAACCCCAAATTCTTCCTCACCCGAGGTACTTGAAGTTATGCAACAAGTGATAGACCTCTTTCACACTGCCAGGCATCCACATCTTCACAAGGAAGTACGAGAAGGGACTTATACACCTGCCAGGTATTACAATCATATTCTTTTCCAAGAGTTTATAATCAAATTAAAAGTGCAATCGCTAAAAATAAAAAAGGTTTTCATTAAGGCTTTAAAACTGCAAACTTCTTAATTATCTACCAATTCCAGACTAGACTCCAGAAGCCCTGCACCGTCTGATGCCTTCCTGGATTACCCAAACAGGGTGGTGGCCACACCGGAACTCAGAGCTGGACTTGATCTCTTGCCCCAGCTACTGGATACCTCCGCTCCTATGATACTGTATTGCAAACCAGGTTAATCCTTTTCGTGTCATGATTCATATTTTCTTACAAGGGCTTCAAGTTTCTCTCTTATTGGGGTGCCTGAGTTCAAGCACTAACACATTCAACTTTATCTCACAGCTAACACATCCATATATTTCTCACACAAACAAGCTAGAAAGCCAATCCTTGTTATTCTCACTCATTTTACATTAGAACACATTCAAATTTACTTAGAGCCATGTAATAAATTATAGAGAGAAGGCTAAGCTAATAACATACTTCTCTTTCCCAATTAGAAGTTCCTAGGACCTGTAAGGAACACAGCTGTTCCTTACATGTACTATCCCATCAAATGGGATAGTATTTAATTTCCCAGAGTATTTATTTTAAAAAGCCCTGTCTTGTAAATAGTTATATGACAAGCAACATCTATATGGCAGGTATATGGCTCTAAAATGATAAACACCCACGTCTTAAAGGAATGATGAAAATATCCACTTTATATTTCTGATTTACAATTAAATAACTGTCATACTGCAAAGAATACTATATAAAAGTCTTTCTAGCCTCTACTTATAATTAACATTTCTAAAGGAATCCATGTGACTTTGTGGCTTTTCAGGGCAAGGATTAAGTACCTTTCTGGATATGTTTGAGAAAAACCAGGCACCAGCAACAAGCGTCATAAGATTTAAGTGCACTCCACTTTCAACAGCAGAGGATTTATTCAGCTACATGGCAGATGCTCTTCTGCCAGCTCCTTTACAAGACACTTCGTCAACTCCTTTATTGGAAAATACCGAGAGTGAGACTGCTGAATGGGTAAAAGGAGACAGACGTGTGTTACCTCAAGACCCTTTGCCAGTTCTCGCACCAGGAGAAGGTGGATTTACAGTGCTTGTTTTGGAAGATGTTAATCTTCAACAAGAAAATAACAAAGCTAGTGGGACTCTATGGGAGGTATTCAGGTAAAATGACAATAGAGGAATTTAAAATTATTATTTTTTAAGCATAATGTCTTCTGCCAGAGTCAGCTGTGTGTCCAAATCTAAATGAACAAAAATAATGAAAAGAATAAAACAAGAATAAAAGTATTTTTGCCTTTTGTCTCCCTAATCATAAAATTAGATTACAGCACATTTTACGCATGCCATGTATATTACACGAGGTCAAAACAATTCCAACGCTAATTCAAAAGACATGTTTAGCATTTTGTTATTTCCCAGGTTTATTTTGGGAGATAATTCCATGTGGGCTTGTTGCTCAATGACATTTTTCATGATAGACTGCATAGTTATAAAGATTATGAGCTGCTATTATCTCGGGTCGTACATTAATATTATTAGAATAGAATGAAAAACTCAAGTTAAAAAAAAGCGCTAGACTAACGGTACATAGTTTTTTTTTTAATTTAAAAGTTCCATTATGAAAACATGATAGAGTATATTAGGAGTGAATTGTGCATTGATCACAATAAAAAAGTGGAATTTCCATTCTAAATATTGATAGAAATATAATTTAATTATTTTTTAGTTGACAAATCTACTAACTAAATAATTGAAACTTTTTAATCAGACTGATCGTGGAATGTGGCGAGATTGTGTGCCCTAGAACAGGCACAAGGTACAATCTACAACGGGTAGTACCAATGCTTGCTCTAACATGCACAACTAGTCCAGAAGCAATAGTGCCACAACG
The DNA here is from genome assembly GCA_037179515.1 of Halocaridina rubra. Taxonomy (NCBI): domain Eukaryota; kingdom Metazoa; phylum Arthropoda; class Malacostraca; order Decapoda; family Atyidae; genus Halocaridina; species Halocaridina rubra. Next base: position 6,230 of record JAXCGZ010021396.1, read on the forward strand.
AATTTTACGGCACTGCATCATTATGGCTCTCCCTCACAATTCGTCAGCTACATGTGAACACATTATCAAGGTTAGTGTAGGAAGTTTTTTGAGATATTTCTTTATAAGCTTTTAATATCAAAATGGCCGATAAAAGCTTTAGAAAGACAAAATGGAAATGGAAATTTCAGTGCCATTATGAAAAGCTGCAGTCACACAATTGCCTCCATTAACACTTCAGAAATGAAATACACATGAGTTTTACTTTAAAGTTTTATATTTCACAGAAGTAAAGATGCAGATTTGAGCAGTCATACATGTCAGTTCTTTCCATCTAAATTTCTGTATAAACTAATTATCTGATATTAACCATCTATACAGTCTCCTTTCCGTACCTCTTGTTTAGATAAAGAAAATAAAAAGTCTTGTTTACGATTTAACTACAGGTGTGCCTTCAAGATATATTATCTGAAATGGATGATGATCGCTTAATTCCTGACGCAACACGAAATGCCACCATCGCCCTCTATGAGGACCTCCAGGGACAAACACCTTCATCTCTCACCCCAAGTACACACCGTTCCCTGACGACAGATGCACAAGAGGGAGACAAACCATCCCTTGATAAAATACAGGCTGAGGAGAAAGATATAGAGGAACAGGATGAAGGTAGAAGCATTCTTGAGAATGATATCATTGTCCAAGAAGAGGGCAGTGCTATCATCAGTGTCAAAAATAATGATGACAACCACAACGTTAACACGAAAGATGATGATGATGTCCAGCTTAAAAAGATATGCGCTGATGCCAAGAATGAAAACTGTGATTCTGTCACACCAAACCTGCACCATTTACTTCAGATGACAGAAGCTTTAAGGCGAAACACTCAACTTTTGCATATGACGGTAGGGCAGTCAGGGTCATTTGTGTTTTTAGAAGCTTGCAGAGCTTACGCAGGGATATTCAAACAAGAGGATGAACTGAGGACCAGAATTCTTAAAGTTATAAAAAGGCATTTTCAAGAGGTAAGACAGAGTATAGTTTTTCTTTTTAATAACTGCCTGTAATAAATGTTGATGCTACCCAGTCCATTCTTATACAGTACAATAGCTCATGTATATATAGAAAAAGTCCCATAGTAAGCAGAGCAGATTCCATAAACATATATACTGTATAAATAAATTAAGAAGCACAGTTAAAGCTATCATGAAGTATTTCCAAGATTTAAGCATAGATTACAGTTTTCACAGCGATATTAAACTATGTGTCAGATCCTAAACAATTCAGTCAGGATCAGCATAACTGCTAAATAATGAATTAGATCCTCATAACAGAGATAAATTTCCTTAATCTAGTGAGACATTCAGAGGCTCCCCTACTTATGAACATCTGAATTACGAACATTCACATATACGAACAAACACTTACCATTATCTAACCATGTATTAATGTATGTATTATTGTATTGCATTATTACATTACTATTACTGTATTAAAATTCATTAATAATGCATACTTTATGTTTCAAGTAGTAGTTAAGTGTCTTAAGGCTAAGTACTATACAGTACTGCATATGCATAAACTGTACAGTAGTTTTTTTTACCTAAACACAACTTATAAACAATTCAACTTACAAATGCACTTCTGGAACCTAACTCGTTCGTAAGTTGGGGAGTGTCTGTACTGGGAATATAATATAACTAAGTCTTGGCTCCTCGATAACTCTAAACGATATTGATTGTATGTTAGGTTGATGATCAGCTAGCCTGGTGGCCAGGAACAACCGAGGAGGGAAAAAGGATGATGATACACTCTGAAGACTACAATGAATTTCTAAAAAATGTTCAGGCAAGTATAACATGTATATTATACAAGTCTTCGCAATGATGCAGTAAACTTTAAAAAATGGAAAAGTTCAAAAAATTACAAACCCTGTTATAATTAGCTGTTGAATGACACTAAAATGCAAGGATATTATTTAAATATCCTCTGTGTATCAGCAAACATAGTCAAGTTCATAGTCATAATAGCAATATCAAATACTGTGGAACGTACTGCGTACTGTCCTTATCACTTTTATCTTTTGAACTTATACCAGTATCCTGAAGGAATGAGACCAATCATGTTCACCAGGGCCCATTTCAACTGCCTCCTAAAGCTAATACTGACAATGGAGATGGCAAATGGCCATGCTCTTATCGTTGGTCCACCAGGGGTAGGAAAACTGGCCTTAACAAAACTTGCATCATACTACACTAGAGCAAGGTAATAATTAATGCATTGTATTCTGATACATCATAACAAAACTCAAAATGAATTCTATATAACCACCCAAATAACGAAGCAGATACTAGAAGCTGCCTTAAGGGAGGAAACGCATATTTTCTGAATCTCCATTCAGCTCCATAAGAATCTCCCTCTGGTAGTGGCATTAGCCAGTCCCAGAATCAAACGAGTCTCAGAGAATAGAAGGAATTAGTAGCTCCAGCTACAAATTAACATTGGAGATTCATTTTTAAAGGCCCTACGGGCAATGGATTCTTGGCTCCAACACAAGGCGAGTTCAAAAATGTTACACTGTCTCTCACTTTACTATTGTTACACCAGCATTTCCCATGCTCCCTGGCGAGACTCAATCTTCCAAGAAGTAAAGAGGAGGAATGATTGTGGATGTTGACATCACCTACGGATGTACAGAAGATAAGGAGGGTGAATATGGAATTCTAGTCTTCTTGGAATGGCAATAGAGCACATCAAAACATGACTGATTGTTGGGCATACTCATTGAGAGAAATGGTTTACAATGGCTTAGCAACAGAAAAGTGAGGGGCATCATATTTTTCGAAATCTCCTCAAATTGGGGCCTAGACTCACACTCCCCTCAGAGATTGTAAAAAATATCACCAATGTGAATGTGTGACTAGGACTATTAATTCCATTCCAATTTGAGGCCACATGATTTTTAGGATGGAATAGAAAAAGGGTAGGAAACTCGGTGATGATGTGATCACTGAAGGGGGGGGGGACATAGAATGGGAAGCTTTGGGAGGAAAAGCACGACAATGAAATAGAGGGGGAAATGAGAGGGGGCAGACCCTCCTGCTATGTATCCATTACAGTGAATAATGACCACCTGATTCTGGAATAGCCTAAGGCTCCACCAGACTGAAAGATTCTTGATATGATGAATGCCGAGTGATTTCAAACTTTAATATTTTAAATAGAAACGTTATTTAAAATATACTGTGAAGCGTACAAAATAGCCATATAAGTATGAAGAGACAAATAATTTTTGTTCTGGTAGGGTGTACCATCTGGACGACATTCAAGAAGAAGCTGGACGAATTAGTCTCATTAGAGCAGCTATGGAAGCCTCTGGAGTGACAGGTCGTCGAACTGTGGTGCTTTTAAGACAACAATCTGTGACACCAGTAATCCTCAACATCCTCTACTCAACTGTTCAGCATGGTATGTGTAGAAAAGCATTTACATAATTCAATATTGCACACATATGCCAATATGGTGCTCAAGACCAACAAAAAGAGTAGGACAGGACCAGTAAAGGGTGAAATATAGACTGATTCTAAAAGTAAAACATGAGAGCGAAAGGGTTTTATAAAGACACTGTCTCTTCATATAACCCTTCCGCTTTCATATGACTGAGCTTTGATACAGTAATTTTATATTTCAAGATTGTGACCACAGGACGGGCAAAAAACAGAAATAATAAAACGTCCTCATCGAGCAAGGGCACGAAGATGGGGAGTGTTATCACTTGCCAGATGTGAAGGGCTAACAAGAGATGTGTACCGAATATCCAAGAATATTCAGTCTTTGTGTTGGCATAGAAAAAGAACCGTAACTGAAGGAAGACTTTAAATCCAAAAGACCCTTCAGCTGTATTATTGCTGTCACATGTATTTAATACATTTCACTTACAACCAGCTAAATTGTGCAGAACTAGAATTCGATACAACTTAATGGGAACATTCATATTCACAAGAACACCATGATATCTGACAAAACAGAATTCACAAGCATTAAATAATCAATGAAGCTTTTTTCTGAATCAATGCACAATTATTATTATTATTATTATTATTATTATTATTATTATTACTAGTAGTAGTAGTAGTACTACCAGTAGTAGTAGTAGTAGCAGCAGCATGTGGATTCTTTTGTGTGTGTATATATATATATATATATATATATATATATATATATATATATATATATATATATATATATATATATATATATATATATATATATATATATATATATATATATATATATTTTCTCTTTCCGTTTTCCCCTTAAAATAGATACTTATGAAGAAACGTATCTTGCTTTTGTGATTACAATCAGTAAACGAGATAAATATTTTTTATGTTTAGGCTGGAGTGAAGGTCTTTGGACACCACTTCGTGTGAGAGGACTTTTGGAAGTTATAAAACAAAAAGGAAAAGGTCCTCCTCCAGAGAACAGATGGATGACTTACCTAGAAGAGGATGACTTGGCTGCGCTCAAACACAGATTCATCACCAGTGTTTTGAGAAACCTGCATATCTGCTTAATTGTACATTCTGAACAGGTATGATAACAGATTTCTCTATCAGAAAGTCTTTGCCATGGTAGTAAAACTGCTCTTTTTGTGTTTTATAAAACTTAATAAAACAATTCTGGGCTGAAGGTGGAAAAAGAGAGGGAGGAATGTGTTGGGTTTCAGGCAAGAGGGAGAATCACCTATGGGTCCTCCATGACCCGTTCCACCCATCCATGGGTGGAGAATCTAAAGCAACAGAACAACAGTTAGGAGATTAACTGCTATCAGAAAATATCTACCAGGTGGCTGTCGCTCAGGAGAAAAAAATGGCATCAACTTCAAACTCTGCATCTTTTATATAAAAAAAAAAAAAGAAAGGAAAGGGAATATATGCTGCCAGAAAATGGTGAAAAAAATTGCATAATCCTGTCACATTTATATTTTTAATTATTACTGAAAAATGGTTGCCAGTTACTAGCTTAAGTTCCTCTGTAATCATTCCACAGCACATTGTAATTTTCAAATTAAGCATAAAAAATGATTTTCAAGTTGAATTTTTGGACAAAAATCAAAGAAAGCAAACAAATAGAATTTTCTTTGTATTTTCTTTTTTATGTACGAGGGCCATGAAAGGTCAGTGGCAGAACACATGAGTCGGTAAAAATCAACTCCCCAATCGAATGTGGCCTAAATGTAGCACATAAAACAGCGCTTTATAATTTATTTTTATACACAGATCCTTGAGGGTTGGTGCAAAATATATCCATCTATGAGAAGTAAATGGTTGTGGATAAGAATGGAAAGATGGGGACCCACAACACTCCATCATGTAGCACGTAGAATCCTCTTAAATGCAGATGTGCCACCCCATGTCCTTCATCAGCTGGTGGCACTCCTTCCAAATATACATCTGGTAAAAATTCGCATTACTGAAGTTATACTTCTAAGAGTATGAAAGACAGCAAATAGATGTGTCTCTTTTCTCAATAAAGAACAAAGAGCTTTGAATGTTATGAACCAATTCGTTTGAGATATTCAATATGAGACCTTAAGAATACAGCACAGTATATTTTTAAAACTATCAGTCTGATTAAATAACTAGCTACACTAGATAAAGACATAAACAAAATAAAAAAGAAAAGCCAAGTATGATGCAACTCTTTCCTCAGATTATCAGCTGAGGTACTACTTTTTTATGCCACCTTTTAAATGGTGCCTTCCATCAATGTATTTCAGATGTTGGAGAAAGAGAAAAACATGACAGTGACAGTGTCAGACTTTGTCGAGGCATGTCAAGTGACACTGAGGTTATTGGCACGAAGGAGGGCTCAGTTGAGGGAATTGCTGTCTTTATTTAAGGGAGGCATGGATGTAAGTAATACAGCCTATATGTTGAGATACAAAATGCTCTATATATCTACTGATTATGCAACCTTTTAGGAACACTTACATATCAAATAGCAGAGAAAAAATGAATAATTCTGAATATCTGTATCAACTTAATTATATATTTCTTAGTTTCGATGAAATTTTAATTATTCACACTCCTCTTTGTAATTTTGAACTTCTGACAGATATCATTGAGAGCTTGGCATGGTAGTTAAAATACAGTACAACATAAAAATTACTATAAAAACATGTTATGGGTCTTCTGACCTATACAAACAAGCAATCTATAATTGTTGTTCAGAGTAGATGATTGCAATCAGACAATATTTTTAAGGTCACTACATTAATCCAAAGACTGAATTCTACCTTGTCAGAATCTGACCTATATGAAACAAGCAATCTATAAATGTTGTTCACTGTAGATGATTGCAGTCAGACAATATTTTTAAGGTCACCACATTAATCCAAAGACTGAATTCTACCTTGTCAGAATCTGACCTATATGATACAAGCAATCTATAAATGTTTGTTCAGTGTAGATGATTGCAGTCAGACAATATTTTTAAGGTCACTGCATTAATCCAGAGACTGAATTCTACCTTGTCAGAAACTGCAAGAGACAAGTGCCAGCGCAGAAGAACTAAAAGGCGAACTTGGAGAATTAGAACCAGAGCTGAAGGCAACACAGGAAGAAGGTCAACGTTTAACTCATGCTCTTGCCCAGAAAAAGAATCAGGTCACTGATATTCGGGAACAAATGGTGGCTCAAGAGGAAAAAGTTCGAGTTAGTTTCCAGTTGTTAGCATATGCAATGAACAAAAACAATCTAACTTGCTAAGTGCTCAGCAGTAATAATTACCACTGTTTAACTCCTTAATAACAAAACTCATTAAGTGTTCAGGGATAATAATTTCCCTTTTTGTTTTGCATTTTAATGAACATACTTGCTAATGTTCAGAAATAATAGTTTCCCCTCGCAATAACAATGCTATTCAGTGCTCAGAAAGAGAAATCTCTCCTGCTCATTCTAAAAAATAATGACATATAACCTTATGAATGACTAAACAGCTTAGCATAAAAAGCCGTTGTTTTAGAAGTAAGAAAGGAATAAAGTATATATGCAATATGAGCAAAATGTATAATGAAAAATGAATAGTAATCCTTGCATTCTTCCAGGAAAAGAACGAGTCAGTCAATACCATGAACGAGGAGCTCGTACAGGAGGTAGGAGAAGCCATTCCAGCCTTAGAAGCAGGAGAAAAGGGGATCAAAGCCTTGGATAAGAAAGACTTAGTGGAAGTGCGAGTCTTGAATAAACCACCCGATCAAGTTTTGGCAGTTATGGAACCTATTTGTCTACTTCTGAATGTCAAGTAAATAAATAAAAAAAACTCCACTACACAGTGACTAAGCCTTAGGGTACGGCCACACTGAATGCGATATGCTTGGGGGTACAGTGTAGTAGTGGGTTGGCTTGTAGGTCGAAGGCAAGAAATAACAAGTGCCATCTAATGCTAGGGCTCCTACTTGCTATCCACCCGCTAAGCAACCTGCTACCTCTAACCTCCAAGCAAATCACATTCAGTGTGGCTGCACCCTAAGACATTTCACTGAGAGTAGACTTTGAAGACAGGGTTAATAACACGTAATCAGAGATTGGAACTTCAGAATCTGCTTTCTAAAAAGTAACTGGGTCAAGTTCACATGCTGGATGGTGTGTGTTTATTGTTTAGCAAGTGTTGTTACTTAGATAATTATAAAGTAAATTTCCTCACATATTAAGGTGATGTAATGTGCATGGCATTTTCAGACAAGGGATATGCAAATGATGGTATATTTTTGCATCCTTTGTAGTACAGTCAATTTTAATTTAACAATATATCGACTGTCTCTCTTCTATTTGCTTTAGTCAAAAACTGTCAATGACAATTAGGGTATGTTAAATCTTGCAATTGCAAGTTTTAAGCCATAATTATAGGAAACCTGCTGGCTCAGAAAGATATGAAGTCATGCTTAAAAAAATAATAAAGTGTAGTTCTAATGAACTCATATTTGCAGTTTTACAATGTAATAAAATCCAATGTTCTTTCATAAAAGGCTTGACTGGACTGCAATGAAGACCCTTCTAGGTGATCCAACAATGACTAAGAGGCTACTAGAGATAGAAAAAGACAGCATTAATGACACCCTCCACAGGAAGATCAAAAAGTACACTGACAGCCCAAAATTCTTACCAGATGAGGTAAAAAGAGAGAGCGCTAATTTAACACCCAAATAAAAAATCAATTATCCGTTACTCATAAAAAATATATATGGGACTAATGTAAGCAATCAAACATATTAATTTTCAAAATCCAAACCTCTCTAAATTTAAAATACAGCTACTTAGTGTCATCAATGTACTAATAAGAAATCTATTCTTCTCCAGATTGGAAAAGTATCCAAGCCTTGCAAGCCTCTGTGTGCCTGGCTAAAGGCTTTGGAACACTACATTCAGGTTCTTCGGAATGTGGAACCAAAGAAACTCAAGTGAGTGACTCATTTGTATAGCACTTATTTCTTAAGTTTTCTCAAGATGATGTATCAAAAAATATTATACTGTTACAGATAAATAAAATGTTCTCCAAGGAAAAATCATATATAACTTATAAGTAATCAATTGACACAACAAATTTTTCCCTCACGACTGGCATTATCTTCTTCTTCTAATGGGTTAGGATGGGGGAATTGGCATTTTAAGTAAACACTTAAATACAAACGACGCTAATCTAAGTACAATTATCATTAACCATATAGGCTGACTGACTCAGAACGTGAATTGAATACACTGCAACTCGAACAAAGACAGCTACAACAACAGCTTGGTCAGTGCGAAAGAGAACTGAGTGAACTGCAAGCAAGATATGAAGGTTGCATGTGCCGACGTCAGCAACTTGAAGGTGGCATCAAAAGAGCGACGGCAAGGCTACAAAGATGCACCAGACTCACAACTGTACTTGCGGATGAAGATTCCAGATGGTCAGCAAAAATTAAGGTACTACTCCAAGGCTTATATTTTCCTGCTTAAGAAAGAAAATGATCAGCCTTAACCCTAGAGATTTCATGTCCTAGCTTTCCCCAATATGTCCTAGAAGCAGCGAAAATTAGTGTAAAGACACACAGTCACTTAAGCATGCGATGCAAACAAGAGCTAAACTTGTATCAAATAATGAAGTCAAACCAGACCTTATTCACACCCCTAGAAAGGCATACTGCTGATAATCTTCTACAATACAGACTCTCATGAGTGAAGCTGAAGGTGTTTTTGGAGAATGCACAGTGGGTGGGGTTGCTGTGGCTTACTTTGCCTCTCTGGAACCACGTCACAGAGAATGCCTGTGTCAACAAGTCATTGCCATTTTAAATGAAGGAGGAATTTTGACACCAAAGAGAAATAGGTACAGTTAACCTGGAGTTAGGCAACTGTTTTAGTCCAAATAGTGCCAGATAAATACGGAACTGATATTAATTTCAAGCACAGTGCAAGATAGTTGTATATGCCATCATACAGTATTGACTATAATTTTTCATTAGTGAAATGTGTAAATATGTCTTTCATAAATAAAACATCTGTTAATATAGCCGGCACTGAAATAGATATCCAGAATTTGTGAATAGCAAATTAATATATACCACAAAAAACAAAGTACAATGTGTCAACTCAATATACTGCAAACTCCATATTTGAAATCAACACAAACAATGGTGTTTGAAAACAAATAAAATTTAATTTTTACGAGCCTCATATTCATCTTTTCAACAGCCTGGTGGATACATTAAGCACAGCTGAGGCCAGAGAAACTTGGGAAGTAGCTGATCTTTACAGAGATCCTTCGTGCTTCATTCAAGCTGCATTTGTCTTCGCAGCAGTTCGAAGGACACTGGTTCTTGATCCTGACTATATGGTATGGAAACTGGAATGAGGCTTTAAAATTTGAGAATTCCTTAACAGCTCGATGTAAGACAGCTTGACTCACAAACCCTAAGCTAGAGAGAACTAGCATAATAATTTCCAAGTGTTTTCGGGAATAATTTTATTTGTATAATTAGTCGCTATGTCTCGGTTTGTGACTTAGTACACAAACCAAAGCACGAGATGATTTGCAATACTGTTGGCTTTCAGAGATGACCACTAAGGAAGATAAAACTGCAGATTTGGATTAGGATAGTAAATACAAAGGCATAATACTGTCTTCTGTCACTAGCATAATAATATTCATGTACTTTCGTTGTGTATACATACATACATATAATAATAATAATAATAATAATAATAATAATAATAATAATAATAATAATAATAATAATAATAATAATAATAATAATAATAATAATAATAATTATATTTAATCAACAAGTATTGCATTCAAGAGGTAGCGTTGAGGAGAAATTAAAGTACATATTAATTCCAGAAAAAACTACTGTTTTCAATACATTTAATTCAATTAGTAATATATTTTTAGAGTCGTCTTGTTCATCGTGAATCCAGTGAGTTTGATCCAACTTCGTGGGAAATGTTGGTTCTCCCTCCATAGTCCCCAGTCATTTTGATCTTTGTTTCCATGTTAATTCACTTCACATGGTATTTGTGGGCAGATTTCAAAAGATAAGATAGATAAGGGCATGTTTTAGGGACTTCGGAAAATATTAGACAAAAAGGGGCATATTTTTTGCTGTCACAAAAAAAAAAAAAATAAATTAAGCCCTCCAGTACGCACTTATGGGAAGCTAAGAAGACACTTGCAAAACACCTCCAGGGATTAGGTGCCACCAAAAGTTATTCCAGTGAAAGAGAAGCATGGATCTTTCACAGAACTAATCTAGATCTCACAGATTCTGTACCATATGTAAATATTAGTTTCTTTGTTTCCTTTTGTTGGAGAAGTCGCACCTCAGCACCGTCAACCGGAGAAAATTCCTTACAATTAGCCAACTGGAGATAGTTCATCTCATAATCAAGCAACTGGAAATAGAGCACTTTAACTTAGACTAAGTTATCTCCAGTCGGCCAATCATGAGTGCCCTCTCGAGTTGTCAGCACTGAGGTGCGTCTTCCCCAGTTTATCCGCTGTTAATAAATAGGCTATGGCTATCTGGTACTAAACATTCTGCGTATATGTTACATAAGATGATAGCTTACTGATAAACATAAGTATATGCAGTGCAATGGAAAAATAAAGCATGAGAATATCTTTGCATGGTAATGTATTGCTATACAGAACAATATAACATGCAGGCAATGAAGAACAACCGAAGTAAATACAGCACAAACAGCTTATTTGGAATATATGTGCACAAAAAATAAATGAATGAAGTACAGATATCAATAACAAAAGCAGAATGATCAATGACAAACAAACAATCCAAAGAGCCTATAAAGGATACAACACATCATATAAAATTATAAACACCCGATACAATTCCATCAGTCAAGGCGCCTGACAAAATATTTACACCGTCACAATTTCATCTCCAATTTTGATATATTCTTAGATAAAGGAAGACACCTGGTTCAGAGAAAATCTGAGACACTAATAGAAATGCACAATTAGCACTTACCTTGTCCCCAGGCATCTCCATCTGCAAAGAGAAAAATAAAAGATGTTAAAATGCATTTCAGGTATCCTTTAGATATAATACTTACATATATCAAAAAGTGCCTTTTTAATCTCCAGTTTTTTAATCTTACAATCCATTGCTTTGTTTCACAATACTGCTATAAATCTTAATGTCAATGTAAGAATTATGAATTAAAGTCATATTTTACAGTCAAACTACAGTCATATTGAGCAGTTAAAACATAAATGGAATACCGATATAACACTGACTACTGGTCATGAGATTATAACACAAAATTGATTGACGGCATCTTGTAATTTAATGTAATGAGCCATTGCCGATATGAGAAAAGTACTTATCTAGTGTTACTTCAAATTTGTTTAAAATAAGCATATTCATCTATTTTTGTATAGAACTATTAAAACAGATATGAACATCAATGGGTACCTCCTGATTAGACATTCTAACATTTTGTAATTTCTGAATATTATATTTTTGTTCATATATGATAAATGAATCTGGAGTGCCATGTACAGGGTACATCTTAAAAAAAAAAAGTGTTTAGTTGAACTGAAGTATGTTAAAAATATGTTCATATTTCCTTCTCAGTGTGTAAAATGGTTAACAAAGCTGTATGAAGAAACAGGAGGCATACAAATATTCCATGCTGGTGACGAGGATGTAGTATTAAAAGTAGTAGCTGCCACCCAGACCCAAAAGCCAATTCTCATTCTCCAAACGCCTACAGACCTCACATACAACCTCAGGAAGCTCCTACAGATACCGCATGTCATTCAGGTACTAGAAATCTTTGCTCTGCACAAGATGAGGTATGTCCTAGTAAGTTACATATTTCTGCAGAAAAGCTTCAGGAATCTACAACAGTGCGAGGTCACAGTCACAAAACTCATTTTAAAAGTGTTACACTTCTACACTGCTACTAGTTCCCAGAGAGAACCACTGAACTCCAAGGAATAGCTGTACCTTCCTACTTACATCTCCATACTGCAAAATAAAAGCTTCCTAATGCCTACTGAAAGTCTTATAGTCCTAAAAGTATCCCATTACCATAGATACTGATTTCATATAACATAAATTACAAAGTAATACTGTGTTTATGCAACGGCATTTAACCTGAAAACAAAATATTAGCTTATTTGTGCATTTTCAAAGATAACTGATAGAATTATTAGAAGATAGGAATTGAATTCTGGCATTTACTATATGATAGTGGCAACAAGTAAATAATTTCACAATTGATCCTTATGCATACAACGCACAGAAACAAAATGAACTAGGAGAGGCAAGGAAACTTAAGAAAATATATATATCAGTATCAGAGTAAACATATATGATAGTTTTGGGGATGAGAAAATAAAACACAAATAAAAAAAATTTCTTGGCCCGATTTCTGAAACAGTAAACCTAGGATACCATATTGTTAGTTAGCTAGACATAAACAAATTTATTTCATAAACGCATCAGACGCGGTTCTGTGTATGGCTAGGATCCCACGTGGGATCCTAGCCATACACAGAACTGCTTCAGATGCGTTTATGAAATCCATTTGTGTGTCTAACTAACAATATGGTATCCTAGGTTTACACTGTTTAAGAAATCGGGCCCTTGTGTATTAAACTTGGCATCTATAAAACATATCATTTTCTCCAACAGGGTCCAGATGATACTGTGATAGAAGTGAGGATTGTATTTGCAACAGGCGATTCATCTCCAATACTTCCTCCTGAACTTTGCGTTCACTTCACTAGAGTATCTTTTGCACTTCCTCCGCTTGTTTTAGAGGAAAGACTACTCAAGTAAGCAAAATTGTGACTACACTAAACAATTCAAAGTGGGTTAAGGAAATGACAATATGAGATAAGATGACAGTAGTGATCATATCATTGCAATAGGCTGATATATATGAGAGACTGATGTCAGGTTTTTCTGTTTAGTGATGTACTGAAGATGGAACGAGGTGATCTCTTTGACCAACAAACCAACCTAACAGCCAGCATTCAAAGAGACCAGAAATCTTTGGATGCAGTGGACGATACAATTCTAAAGAAACTTACTCAAGCCGCAACATCTCTACTGGATAATGAAGAACTACTGGCAGCATTTTATGAAGCTAAGGTAAGCTTACAGAACTTGGTGAAGGGATTTACAAAGGTTTCTTTATTGTCTTTTTTAGTCTAAATTTATAAAGAAATGCATAATTCTGCGAAGGCTGATATAGCGTGTGATATAAATCAGTTCCTTGCCGCTGTGGTAAACATAGCACCCGATGAGGTGATCATGTCTGTAATCAAGAATATAGGTATTTTGTGTGATAACCATGACTACCAAAAATTAAAAAGGATTACAAACTAATATATATATTATTAAATGGTCCGAAGTCTACTTTCAGTAACTGGCAGAGTACTTAAGGGCGCATTTAAAAAAAAAAAATATGACTATGTCTGTACAGTGCACAAACTGCCAGACTTCCAATTGAATCCATGCAAAATTAAGCAAGCATCTCTCTTGTTAAGAGCAGAATAAAAAACAAACAAACAATATAAATAACAATAACTCAATAAACTGTTGAACGGACCAGTGATATTTTCAAGATTAATTTTTAATATACTCCAGATCTCTCTTGAATCACTTTGTGTATACAATGTCACTCTTATGCATACTTAATATAAGGAGAACTTACTGAAAGAAAGATAACTACCCATGACAAATCTGACAAGTCTGGCAGGAACGAGTAGTTAATTGATAAACATGTCTCTTTTCCAGTTCTTCAAAAGAATGAAATAAGAAACTGTTGCCATTTATATGACTTAAGATTTATATATATATATATATATATATATATATATATATATATATATATATATATATATATATATATATATATATATATATATATATATAAACGAACAGGCTACCCTCTCAAGGGCACAAACATGTTACCTTCCTTATACTATCAGGACAGTGTACAAGTAACTTTCACTCACTGGAGAGAAGTAATTTTACCTCACTCTGACCACAAGGAGAGGGTGCCTTTGAGTTGTGATTGTCAACAATCCTCCTAAATTAGTGTTGAGAGCCCCGTTGAACCACATATATTATGCACTATGTCCTCTCACAATAGAAAAAGTAACTTTTTAAATTAGTCAACTTCAGCTGAATTCCGGACACGGTTAGGGGAAAGCCAGCGAACTCTTCAAAAGATTGGAAATGTGAGGGATAAGTACAGACCAGTGGCTACAAGAGGAAGACTGCTGTTTTCGACTTCTGCTGCACTGAAAAGGCTTGACAAGAACTATGTATTCTCCTTTCAACATTTCTTTCATGTAAGATGTAAATAAGCACATGTAAAACTGAAGGGCACATATGCATGCAACTTAAAAAAAATGACTGATCGTATACTGTAATATGTTTCAGTATTTTGACACATAACTCGAGTAGGCATGGGCACAAGTGAATCCAAAGTTGTCTCCAACAGCTCTTCAGTGTATGTATTACATCCGGAGGTCGTGGGGAAGCTCTGAGTTTTGACCAAAGGATCAGTTCTCTCGTCGAAAGTGTTACTGAAATGGTGGTGACCCATGTGAGCAGGGCGCTACATCCTAACCATCGCCTGACCTTTACCACCGCTCTGTGCGCTGCTATTGCCGCCAAGGAAGGAGACCTCACGCAACCAGCATGGAGGGTCATATTGGACCCGAAATGTATTGATGAGGTATGCTTTTGCTGGCTGATGAATCTCCAATTGCTAAACGCTAAATGAATAGCAAGTAATTACCCTGAAAGGTGCTGGGCATGGTTCAATAGTACACAAGGAAGCCGAATTACAATACACAAATATTGTGGTTCTTGAATTTTTATTTCAAGTAGAAAGACATTAACATATAAAGTAATACTAGTAAATTGTAAGAGCAAAAAGGGATGCAACTGAAATAAAAAGCATGTATTTAATATACAGATATGGTAATCAATAAAATGCTTGCCTTTTTATTGAAATTAATAGCTAAAAGCTAAAAGATATCTGCATGGAGATAATATAAAAACATTAGGCTACGCTTGCATGAAGAAAATGAAATCACCAGTTAAAAACTCAAAGCCTGTATTTTGAGAAAGGGAATGCTTAGCTTGAAGCACTTAATGTGTCCTAATTATTCTAAAAAAAACATACCTAAATATTGAAATTAAATAAAAAAAAATTTGCATATAGCATCAACAAGCTGTGATATTGCCAAGAGAATGTTTTATCATATAATATTAATTCAATGTGTCTTGCGAATATGTGAAACTTATTTTCCATGCATTGCAATAGCTCTGCTGGCATATGACAAGTTTCAAACTGTTTCTATTATTTTATTCATTAAACTATAGCCTAGATCAAATTAATATTATAGCCACTGTACTAATTGTTTATCTTGTGATAATATAACAAGATTTGCAAGACATAATGAAAGGAATATCAGTTGGTCGAAAGTTTTCCATTTTGTAATGCTAACTTAAAAGTCCTGGCAGCAATAGTCTATATAACTACAATATATTAACATTTGTAGTCACCGTGGCTCAAGCGGTAGTGTCCTCGACTTTGAGGCGTCAGGTCAAGGGTTCGCGCCCCGTCAGGGTCTGAGGTTAGCAAGGGCATGCTATATGTACCCATATAGAAGAATCTTTTGGGTACATTTGGTATATTCTTGAACTGCTGAAAAAGTTTTTAAGGATATATATATTTTCAGTGATATATTAGGGCCCGGGCCCGATGAGGGCAGTTTTATTTTTATGGTCTGTCTTGGTAAAACTAAAAACTAAAATAAAAAAAATTAATGCCAGACTCAAGCAGAACTGATACGGTAGTCAAGAATGTCCCCTGGGAAGCAGGGAATTGTAGATAAAGGTGAGCAGTTCCGTGAGATCAAGGAAAAGAGGGGATAAATGGACGAGTTTGTTTCAGACTTAGAAAGATTCTTTTTGCAACCAGAAAACAGGAGTAGGAGCAATAGATATGACAAGTAGAAGTGTCAGACTGTGGGAAAGGTTAAAGGGGAAGGTTATGATAGCCGGGGAAGTGGTCAAAGATTTTCCAAGTATTTTATGTAGGGATTTTACCCTAGATTAGGTATTAGAGGGTAAATGTTCCAGTGAACCATCTTGTTTATTGTGAAATACTCCTATTAAAGGTATGCAATAGATAAATATACCTAACTCCAACTGGTACTTGATTTTTACAATAAACATATTGTGAGGGGAAAATATTGCAGCCAGAATATAATTATGATATATTTAATAGATAAATATACCTAACTCAAACTGGTACTTGATTTTTACAATAAACATATTGTGAGGGGAAAATATTACAGCCAGAATTTAATTATGATGTATTTACTCAAATTCAAGTCTCTAGTAATGAAATCAAAATATTTTACAAAAAATTAGACTAGTAACGTAAATCTTTTATTAGACAATTTTTAAAGAAACTTTCGACTGACTGTTTATCTGTAAAATAGACTAAAAAACTAAGATAATTTTTGACTAGAATAGATACATAAGGAACAGACAATAAACTAAATCATGAATAAATAAAAAAAAACATGTGGAAGGCTATACAATATGAAGTATTGCACTGTTTCATTAAATTTGAATATTTAAAGGTTATTTAGTATACTGAGATACAATACTAGAACATTAGTATATGGCACTCAAGAATACATCAGTGCCAAGTGTATGTAATACTTCATGCTTGTATTACTTTCAATAAATGTACAGTAACGTGAAAGAAAGTAAACCATTTTTTATTTCTAGATTTTTACTTAAAATTAAATTTTAATGTGAGCATCTTGGTCATAACATTCAATGCTATTATTGTTAAATTATCTGACCTCCTGCATTAACTCTATAGTGGTTAGCTCATGGTTTGTTCATCCCAAGGGTCTAAACATTAAATCAAGACCATAAGTCCTTAGCTTAGGTTCCATTTTGATGGCATTTTTGCACTCACAAGGAGCAGACCCAGGTAATGCTTGAGTACTGGTCTAAACATTAAATCAAGACCATAAGTCCTAAGCTTAGGTTCCATTTTGATGACATTTTTGCACTCACAAGGAGCAGACCCAGGTAATGTGAATGCTTTTGTACAGAGCTACATAAAAACTTTCATACATTTGTATAAATTTATGTAGATATACACTCAAGTTACTGTTACGACAAAATTTGCATTTATGAACTAATTAAATAACCAAAAATCTATTTCAGCCTGCTTTCTTTGCGAAATTTGGCTAACAATATGTAGTCTAAGGCCCGATTTCTTAAACAGTGTAAACCTAGGATACCATATTGTTAGTTAGCTAGACACACACAAATGGATTTTATAAACGCATCTGACGCGGTTGTGTATGGCTAGGATCCCGTACGGGATCCTAGCCATACACAGAACTGCGTCAGATGCGTTTATGAAATCCATTTGTGTGTCTAGCTCATTAACAATATGGTATCCTAGGTTTACACTGTTTAAGAAATTGGGCCTATGGCATGGCAGTCTGTGACACAGATATTATACTATTATATAAAATGATAAATCTTATTATTTCTAACCGCGTTTAAACCTACTGCATTGGTTAAATTTTTGCATTTAATAATTAAATATAAAAAGGTTTAAGCTTAAAACAGAGTTAAAACAAAGAAATTATGTTATATATTAAAATAACAACCTATACCATGAGCTATCCAGAACAACCCATCCCAGTAGACTACACTTGAATGGTTTAACACAAAAGCTTTTAATTCCTCATTATCCTTATCCCTTTTAGTCTCCCTTACCTACAGCCAGTCTTCCTTATCCCTTGTAGTCTCCCTCATCTACAGCCTATTGAATGAACTTGAATGTTGAGCTTGATCAGAAATATCCTAAATTGCTACATTTTTTTTGGACTTTTCCAATGGTAAAATTTTGGATTTGTCAGCAAGAAGCACTGATGTCCATCCGAGGATTTGACGAAGAATTTGATCTTGTCTTGGAAGACCTTCTAAAGGGATCTCGCGTTCTTGTCACCCTCAACAATCTCAATATGGTAGTTGGAACGTAAATCGTCTTTTGAAATTTCCTATTTTTATTCTATTTCCATATATATATATATATATATATATATATATATATATATATATATATATATATATATATATATATATATATATATATATATATATATATATATATATATATATATATATATATATATATATATATATATACTTTTTTTTAATTTGCTTTTTTTTTCTCATTTAATTTTTAATATAAAGAATGTATTCACAAATTGGTATCTTCATTGAAACAAAGTTTTACAATTC
Organism: Halocaridina rubra; assembly: GCA_037179515.1. Taxonomy (NCBI): domain Eukaryota; kingdom Metazoa; phylum Arthropoda; class Malacostraca; order Decapoda; family Atyidae; genus Halocaridina; species Halocaridina rubra. Next base: position 25,092 of record JAXCGZ010021396.1, read on the forward strand.
CTGTAACAAACAAATAAGGCATTCATTCCTAACCGGAGCAGTGCCTACAGTGCCACACTTACACTTAGGAGTGCCTGAGTTCGACCTCATGTGATGGGTTATAGGGGACTATTTTTTTTTTTTTATATATATATAAGTTTCCGCAAAACGTTAAATACTTAGTGGCACCATTGGTTTTAATTGAGGCACCGGCACTTAAATACACACAGATAAATACAGGTTCACTTCAGGTCCATAATGTTTGAAACAAATTGATATTTCCTGAATGCCAACGGAAAATGCTTCAGGTATGAAGGTAAGACAAACAAAGGTAAGATATTCATATTTTCTCTAACTTTTTGTAAAATTATAAAAATTCACTTAAGATAATACTGAGGTTAGCAAGGGCATGCACTCAGGGTAACGATTACATATGCCAAACCAAGTCCTTCGCAAGAAGGCAACCGTCCTAACCCTTGGTAGAAAAGGGAGTCCGTGACGTAAAACCGAACTCAAGATAATAACTAAGTAAATGAAAAATAGCTCCAATAACTGTTAATATAAAATAAAAAAGAACTGCAGTGAGACAGCTTTACAATACTTATATATAAGTTTTAAGCAATGGCTGTATGAAAATAATATACAATATTTCCAATAGCATTTGAATTTCATAAAGATAATTATATAGCATTATTCTTCCTCTTATTATTATTATTAGTAGTAGTAGTAGTAGTAGTAGTAGTAGTAGTAGTATTAATATTAGTATTCTTTTAATATTAGAAAAGAGAATATGAGTTTACAATTAATTTGAATTTTGAATTAAACTGCCATATAACGACCAGAGAATGCATATTTACGAGTCACCCATGATACGTTTTCTGTAATACTTTTTACAAAGGAATCAGATAATTATTTATGGCTAACTATGGTAAATTAAATACTAACCTAAATTTATAGTTTGATTAATTTACTTGAAAGAAGAAAAACTGTGTTATTTTATTAATTACTACTACTACTACTACTATTACTACTACTACTACTACTACTACTAATAATAATAATAATATCCTATATACATGAGCCATAATCCCCCTTATAAGGGAGGTGGGTGAGTCAAAGTAAAATACCCTGACTCACTGCGGGAAGAAAATACAGAGGAGGGGATTTCCAGTCTCCTCGCTCTGCCCCATTTATCCGACTTTTAAGACACGCAGGGGAACACGGAAGAAGTATTATTATTATTATTATTATTATTATTATTATTATTATTATTATTATTAATCTCCTATTTTATTCCTACAGGAGATTGGTCTCCTCGGTAGCAAAGGAACAGCAGATCCTCCACGAGGTAGGATCTCGGATTTCAATGCTCTGATGCTACTTCGACTAACTAAACCTCACATGGTAAGTTACAATTAACAGTATATTGACAATTACAAGCTTTGAAAAAGGCAAATATGTTTATAAATAAGATATATGTAATGTATATTCAAAGATTCAAAGACTGCGAATACCATTTCAAAGGATGAGGTTGAATCAAAGCACACAAACATTTAAAGGGAAGATCCCTTTAATACCTTGAGTATGAAAAATGCTAAGATTATGTGTGTGTGTGTGTGTGTGTGTGTGTGTGTGTGCGTTTTATTTATTTATTTATTTTTAGCAAAACTCAATATACTTTTTTTTCTGTTCTAAATGTAAAATATGACTTTCGATACAATAATCATATACATATAAGTACAATCAAACCAATTTAAGAGTGCTTCAATGGAGACTAAAATGAAAATGTCACATACTCAAAAACACAAACTCAAAAAATGGTTGTAATTCTAATGTGAGATTAAAAAAAAAAAGTCATATACCAACAAAACATCTGTTAATTAAGTGGATTTTTCTCTAATGAGTGACATGAAACGAAAAAAACGACCTTGATAAACAAAGTAAGGACGACAATAATAACGACATGCATTGTGATAACATTCATTAATATTTAATTAACTCTGCTGCGGTCCCTATGCAGATGCAGTAAAAAGTAAAATAAAAGGTAAAGTTTGCGACGTCACCCCATACAGCGAAGGGCAGCTGAGATGCCCGAGGTTGACACATGATATCGATTAGAAATATCTACTTTTTCAGACTATCGCTGGGGCTCGCGAGGTGGTCAACTCCATGCTGGGTAACCCGTTACTACATAAACCCGACTTGGCTTTAACGAAGATGTGAGTATAAACACACACACATCCATAGTTTTAAGGACAGGTATGATAAGTATCACTAAGTATAAAATGGAACCGATCAGGAGACGGGAAGATACGAGCTTTTGGGCTCTTTCCCGTAAACACAATTAGGTAATCACACACACATACTCTAAAATAGTTTGCAAAGTCATGGAGACACTACTGAGACGGTCTAATTCCATTTCTTTGGAATCTTTTTAACTTTTTGTCATTTTTTAACTTTTTGTCATGAGACAACATGGCTTCAAAGCCATTTTAAATACTTTTTCAAATTACACACAAACTGCTACGATAAATGAAGTTAATAATTATTCAGGACTGCAGGGAGACCTTCATAGTCTGCGCTGAATTATCAGATAAATTATTTAAAACCGAATCTAGCCAATACTCAATATGTAAAGTACCGAGAATGGGCAAGAGTGCAAGAAGAGTGTGCTTAGGTAAAGCAAGAAAGGAACTTAAGGCCGCTGTCACACCATGCCACGTGCGACGTGCCATTTTGGTGTGAAAGCGGCCTAAGACTGCTTGAGACCAAGAGGTTAGAGTATCTGTCTCCGGAAATGCGTATATCTTGTAAAATAAAGGTGACGTATTCTTTCTTAGCAAACATATGGGTGGATACACACATATGGAAAAAGAAATACTTAGAAGCGTTTATACGACCTATTTGAGGCCTACGCTTTAATATGCAGCACCCTAATGGTATCTGTAAAAAAATAAATAAAGAAGAAGAAGAAGATTTGGAGAACGTTCAAATACATGCTACGATACTAGTGACAGAGATATGGAATCTCGCTTCTGAGGAAAGGCTAAAGGAGTCAGACTTACCATCACTTGAAGCCAGTAGATAGAGGGGGTATATGGTAAAGGTGTTGAAATAATTCCAAGTTACTGACAAATTTGATGGGGAGTAATACTTTTTGCGAAAAAATATTCGCAAAAATTAAGTGAATACCTTTCAGTGCAGTAATAGTTGCTATATGAAATATTATAAGAGAAGAAGTTGTAAACGTTGAGAGCATTCATAGTTATAAGGAAAGTTATGCAGGAGATGGGTAGTTACAACAATGGGGCTTTCTCTCAGGTTGTCACTGTTAAGTAAATACTAACAAACATACTTTACACACACACGGCCCTTGAGCTTCTATCACTGCAATCTGAGGGGGTGGGGTATTTTCTAGTATTTACAGTAGAAAATACCCCACCCCCTCAGATTGCAGTGATAGAAGCTCAAGGGCCGGTATTAGAGAACATCAACCTTACAGCCACAGAGGTATGCAAAGCGCTGATGGATTTAGATGTTCATAAAGCTACAGGTCCTGATGACATATCCCCTCATGTGCTTAAAAAATGCATGCGCAAACACAATATCAGTGGCACTAAGTATCATATTTAAGGAGTCACTGGAGTCGGGGGAGATTCCAAGATGCTGGAAACAAGCAAATGTGATACCTATCTTCAAAAAGGGAAGGAGGGATACGGCTCTGAACTATAGACCAGTTTCCTTGACCAGCATAGTTTGCAAAGTTATGGAGAAACTACTAAGGAAACATATCTCTCTTCACTTGGAATCCTTCAACTTTTTGTCAGTGAGGCAACATGGCTTCAGAGAAGGTAGATCAACAGTAACAAACTTATTAGAATTTTATGATGAGGTAAGCCAAATCTTACAGGAAAGAGAGGGCTGGGCAGATTGCATATTCCTAGACTTCCAGAAAGCGTTTGACACTGTTCCACATTGGAGACTTATTAGGAAGCTGCAATCAATGGCTAGAATAGGTGGAAATGTTTTGGAAAGAATAAAAACTTACTTAGAAGGAAGGGAACAGAGGGTTAGAGTAAGACACTCAGTGTCTGAATGGAGAAGAGTTAGTAGTGGAGTTCCACAGGGTTCAGTTTTAGGGCCACTTTTGTTCCTTGTATATGTAAATGACCTACCAGAGTCTGTAAATTCATTCATGAATATGTTTGCAGATGATGCAAAGATTGTGAAGAAAGTAAAAAACGAGAACAATGGTAGAGAACTTCAGGAGGATCTAAATAATCTGCATGAGTGGTCAGAAAAGTGGCTATTCAATACTTCAAAATGTAAGGTAATGAGAATGGGTACAAGTGCAAGAAGGCCCAAGCTTGACTACTCGGTGGCTGGAGTACAACTTCAAGAGACAGAAAATGAGAGAGATCTAGGAGTAAACATACTGGCAGATTTGTCTCCAGAAATACATATAAATGGCATAGTAAGGGCAGCATATGCATTCTTATCAAATGTAAGGGTAGCCTTCAGGCACATGGACAAGGAAATGTTCAGAAATATTTATGTAACCTATGTGAGGCCAAAACTGGAATATGCAGCCCCCTTTTGGAATCCGCACTTAAAAAAGCACATAGCTAAGCTTGAAAAAGTTCAAAGACATGCCACGAAACTGGTGCCAGAAATACGCAATCTCAGTTATGATGAGAGGCTGAGGGAATTAGACTTACCATCACTCGAAGCTAGAAGAGTGAGGGGGGATATGGTGACAGTCTTTAAATTCCTTCATGGTTATGATAGAGTGGATAGGGATCGATATTTTGATATGGCTGGCTCTAGAACTAGAGGTCATAGTTTGAAGCTTCGTAAGAAAACTTCTATGCAGGATGTAAGGAAATACTTTTTCAGTGTAAGAGTAGTTGATAATTGGAATTGGCTAAGCGAGGAGGTAGTTAATGCTATCTCAATCCATAGTTTTAAGGACAGGTATGATAAGTATGACTAAGTATAAAATGGAACCGATGAGGAGACGGGAAGATACGAGCTTTGGGCTCTTTCCCGTAAACACAATTAGGTAAACACAATTAGGCAATCTCACACACACACACACACACACACACACACGGCTTCAGAGAAGGTAGATCAACAGTAACAAACTTATTAGAATTTTATGATGAGGTAAGCCAAATCTTACAGGAAAGACAGGGCTGGGCAGATTGCATATTCCTAGACTTCCAGAAAGCGTTTGACACTGTTCCACATGGGAGACTTATTAGGAAGCTGCAATCAATGGCTAGAATAGGTGGAAATGTTTTGGAATGGATAAAAACTTACTTAGAAGGAAGGGAACAGAGGGTTAGAGTAAGACACTCAGTGTCTGAATGGAGAAGAGTTAGTAGTGGAGTTCCACAGGGTTCAGTTTTAGGGCCACTTTTGTTCCTTGTATATGTAAATGACCTATCAGAGTCTGTAAATTCATTCATGAATATGTTTGCAGATGATGCAAAGATTGTGAAGAAAGTAAAAAACGAGAACAATGGTAGAGAACTTCAGGAGGATCTAAATAATCTGCATGAGTGGTCAGAAAAGTGGCTATTCAATACTTCAAAATGTAAGGTAATGAGAATGGGTACAAGTGCAAGAAGGCCCAAGCTTGACTACTCGGTGGCTGGAGTACAACTTCAAGAGACAGAAAATGAGAGAGATCTAGGAGTAAACATACTGGCAGATTTGTCTCCAGAAATACATATAAATGGCATAGTAAGGGCAGCATATGCATTCTTATCAAATGTAAGGGTAGCCTTCAGGCACATGGACAAGGAAATGTTCAGAAATATTTATGTAACCTATGTGAGGCCAAGACTGGAATATGCAGCCTCCTTTTGGAATCCGCACTTGAAAAAGCACATAGCTAAGCTTGAAAAAGTTCAAAGACATGCCACGAAACTGGTGCCAGAAATACGCAATCTCAGTTATGATGAGAGGCTGAGGGAATTAGACTTACCATCACTCGAAGCTAGAAGAGTGAGGGGGGATATGGTGACAGTCTTTAAATTCCTTCATGGTTATGATAGAGTGGATAGGGATCGATATTTTGATATGGCTGGCTCTAGAACTAGAGGTCATAGTTTGAAGCTTGGTAAGAAAACTTCTTTGCAGGATGTAAGGAAATAGTTTTTCAGTGTAAGAGTAGTTGATAATTGGAATTGGCTAAGCGAGGAGGTAGTTAATGCTATCTCAATCCATAGTTTTAAGGACAGGTATGATAAGTATGACTAAGTATAAAATGGAACCGATGAGGAGACGGGAAGATACGAGCTTTGGGCTCTTTCCCGTAAACACAATTAGGTAATCACAATTAGGTAATCACACACACACACACATATATATATATATATATATATATATATATATATATATATATATATATATATATATATATATATATATATATATATATATATATATATATATATATATATATATATATATATATATATATATATATATATATATATATATATATATATATATATATATATATATATATATATATATATATATACACACACAGACATTTATATATACACATAAATACAACTGAAAAATCGAACACACTAATAATATTAAGTTTGCACCGATGATAACAGCATTTACAAACAAAATTATATCTATAATAATAATAATAATAATAATAATAATAATAATAATAATAATAATAATAATAATAATAATAATAATAATATTAATAATAATAATAATAATAATAATAAGCATTAGATATCAATCTTTTCATAATTTCAATTTATAATCCATAGTATTTACAGAAAGTCTCTCTCTCTCTCTCTCTCTCTCTCTCTCTCTCTCTCTCTCTCTCTCGAAACAATGAAGAAAACAGAAAAGACAAAATAGCAGCAATCTCTACTCTAAACATTCCATCGAAGTCCTCTCCCCCACAGCCACAGTTGCCAAATAATGCAAGTGCAAGGGTTACAGCTCAAATATATATTCGCATTCCTGGCAACCCCCTTTGAGAGAGAGATACGTAATACACTGACAAATCAAGGCATTCCTTCTGAAGAAGTCTTGATTAAGGAGCTTTATCGCACACCAAACTGGGTTTCCTTCGCAATAACGATATCGAAAGGATTTGAATATGTGCCTTACAAACTGAATCAATGGCCTACAGGCACAAGTGTCCAGCCATTTCGTGGGAGCAAACAATGGTCATACCAAAATAAACAGCAAAGAGCAAATGGAACAATCCCCTATATGCGAGACTACAGAAAGAGACACGATACAAACCTCTCTTATCGCCGTCCAAGCACAAGAGACTTCTCCTGGAGTGATGGCTCTTACAACCCTAGACACTCACCTAGGCATACAAACTTTGGGAAGGCCCGATCATACCACGGCACGTACTCAAACCAGCATTACACATCCAACGGCAGGTACAGACACCAGGATCCATGGGCTAACCCCAGAACACACTACAATGATGAATTCCCAGCAGAATCATACAGTCGAAACTACAACTATGACTATGGATACCACCCCAATGAAACATGGTAATACCTCGTCTCCTGCTGTTGCTGTTACTGCTGTCGATGTGAAAGTTACTTGTAAATATAATGATAGATTATCTGTCGTACATATAAATGCACAATCCCTGTTATCCCATATACTAGAAATTGAACATAAGCTTGTACAAGAAAATATTGATGTTCTTTGCATTAGCGAATCATGGCTGTATCCGTCAATTAATAATGCATTTATTAATATTCCTTCATATAATACTTATCGCTATGACAGTGGTAGAGGTGGAGGTGTATGTTTATATGTTAAAAATTATTTGAAGGCCACTGAACTAAATCTTGAAACTGAGAAGCACGAAGGAGTGGAAGATAAATGGATCTCTGTCCAACATAAAAAGTTTCCTTCTATTATCATAGGCTGCGTGTACCGCCACCCCAAAGCCTCGGTAACCTCCTTTAGCTATATTTTGGACGTTTTTAAGGAGATAATTTTAAAAAACAAACCAGTTTTTATATATGGCGATTTTAATGATGATCAACTAAAAAGAGAAAATAAAATGAGTAGACTTATTAAGAATTTAAATCTAGAACAGATTATAAATAAACCAACTAGAATCACTCCCACTTCAGTTTCCCAAATCGATCTAGTAATAACAAACTCCAAACATATGATAACTAAGTGTGACGTAATGCCAAGCCCTATAGCAGACCACGAGGAAATTGTAACGTCCCTAAATATTCGCAAACCAAAGAGACAACCAATCTTTAAAACATTCAGATGCTTAAGAAATTATTCACAAGAATTACTTTGTAGTTTACTTATGAATGAAGTACATAAATTAAATGAAATTCTATATACCGATAATATAAATAAACAAGTAAGAATTTTAACCAGTGTCTTATCATCATGTATAGATCGATGTGCACCACTCGTGACAAGAGAAATATTTCGTCCCCCCGCTCCTTGGATAACAGATGACATAAAAAACATTATGAAAGAAAGAGACAAACTACAAAATGAAGTAAAACTACAAAGAGATAATATCCCTTTAAGAGAAAAGTTTACAGAGCATAAGAAACAAGTAAAATCATTATTAAGTAACAGTAAGAAAAAGTATTACAAAAATGAATTTCAAAACGCTAAAGGCAATATCTCTGATACATGGAAAATTGCTAAAACCATGCTTTCCAATAACTGTAATAAAAGTAGTAACATATCAATTATACCCGATGAGGTAGATGTAAGTGCTAAAGCAGAAGAGTTCAATAATTTTTTCACTGAAGTGGGGAAAAAAACCTTTGAAAAAACAAAAAAAGAAATAATAAATGAAATCAATAATAGTAATGGTGGTAATAATAATGATGATGGTAGTAGTAATAATAATAGAAATGTTGATAATGGTGTAAATAATAATGATGGTGGTAGTAATGGTAATGATAATAGTGATGATGGTAGCAATAATAATAATAATGTAAATTTGGAAGAACATAGTGCATTCAATAGAAGTACTGATGTCTTTAACCCTACTACAGTAGATTGTAATACAGTAATCTTAGTAATAAAAAATCTGAAAGACTCTAATGCATATGGATCAGATGGAATTTGTTTTCGTTTTATTAGAGATTCATTATTTGTAATAGCTTATTATCTGACGGTAATAATCAATACTTCCATAGTTACCAATATCTACCCAGATTTATGGAAAAATCCCCATGTAATTCCTGGTTTTAAAAATGGAAATCCTGACGACGTCTCTAACTATAGACCAATCTCTTTACTACCAATTTTATCAAAGATACTTGAAAAGATTGTTGCAAATCAGTTAAGTGAGTTTCTTGAAAAAAATAAACTTATTGCAAAAAGTCAACACGGTTTCAGGCCAAAATTATCAACTGAAACTGCCTTATTGAAAATATCAGATGAAATATACAAAAATATAGATAATAAGAAAATATCATTGCTACTACTACTCGATCTTTCTAAAGCTTTTGATAGTGTAAACCATAGTATATTATTAGAAAAATGCAAAAAAATGAACATTGACCCAAGCTGGTTCGAGAACTATTTAAAAAACCGCTACCAGTCAGTCAGAATAAAAGATACAGTTTCAAGTTCCAAGAAGGTATTGTTTGGGGTCCCTCAGGGATCGATCCTAGGACCTATACTTTTTCTAATATATGTAAACGATCTAGTAAAATATTTACCTAACTGTTATGTCATTCAATATGCTGACGATACTCAAATCTTAATTGAAGGAGAAATTAATGATTTAGAAAATATTATTCGTAGAGCAGAAGAAATTTTGTATATGGCTAAACGTTACTTTCTAAAAAATGGTCTGTTACTTAATGAAACTAAAACCCAATCTATTCTTATCGGATCCAGACAATTATTATCAGAAGTTGATGACAATCTTCATATAAATTTTAACGGTAATATCATTAAGCCAATGAACTCGGTAAAGAACCTAGGTGTCTATTTTGACCGTTACATGAATTTTGAAATGCATATAGATGAAATTTATAAAAAAGTAATGGGTACTCTAATATATCTAAATAGGGTAAAAGACTCATTTGAAACATCAACTCGTATAATAATTGTCCAGTCCTTAGCTATGAGTTTAATTAATTACTGTCTCAAAGTTTGGGGATGTACAAATAAGACTCAATTACAAAGAATACAAAAGTTACAAAACTTTGCAGCACGAGTGGCTGTTGGCAATGTAAGAAAATACGAGCACATCTCTCCTGTTTTAAAAGATCTAGAATGGATAAAGATTAGAGATAAATATGTTTTTGATATATGTACCTTTGTTTTTAATATACTAAGAAACAATATTCCTGATTGCTTGTATAATTTTTCTACAGTAAGCTCAGTTACCGGGTTAACTACCCGTCAAGGGGAAGATTTATTAGTACGAAGGTCTAAAACTGATATTGGCTCAAGAGATATAAACATTCGTGGACCTCATTTATATAATCAGCTTCCCAGAGAACTAAAAAATGCTGGTTCAGTGTATACTTTTAAATATAATCTTAAGAAGTTACTCTTAAAGGAAGATTTTACTTGTAAATTTTAATTGTACACCCATATTTGAATACCCAATGTATGTTGGAAATAAAGTATTATTATTATTATTACTCTCTCTCAATATTGACAGGCTAGGTGCTGACGATCGAAAATACCCAGTGTTGGTGCGATCGGATTACGGCCGTGACGTTGCAGACGAGGTCCTGGGAGCTGCTCACTCCAGGGGCCTAGGTGGTATCACACGGGTTATGATACCAACGACATCCAACAAAGTAAGAGTGGTATGCTATCAAGTAAAAATGTTCAATATAATAATAATAATAATAATAATAATAATAATAATAATAATAATAATAATAATAATAATAATGATGATGATGATGATGACGATAATAATAATAATAAAATACTACTACTACTACTACTACTACTAATAATAATAATAATATCAACTACAGTATACAGATCAAGGATTATTAAACAATATATTGAAATAATTACAGTTTGTCATTACTTTTCTGAATAATACATTTTTACAGGTAAGCTGGCTGGAAAAGGTGGGCGTAGCTCACCTGGGAACTATACTAATTAACGCCATACAGCAGGGAGGCTGGATAGTGGTACAGGTAAGGCAGTTACGTCCCAAAATAATTATCGAAAAAACTTTAACGTCTTATAAGCATCACTTAAAACGTACATTCATTATCCATTTCATCCATTTACCTTGGATGTTTCCCCCAATTTGGGGGGTAGCCGACAAAAATAAACAATAAGGGGATTACTTTACACACTATAAGTAAAAAACACAAGTTCAGAGTGCAAATTATGTCTTTTTATATTTGTTAAAATCACTATCGCTCTCTCTCAATATATATATATATATATATATATATATATATATATATATATATATATATATATATATATATATATATATATATATATATATATATATATATATATATATATATATATATATATATGTATATATATATATATATATATATATATATATATATATATATATATATATATATATATATATATATATATATATATATATATACACACACACACACACACACACACACACACACACACACACGTCATAAGACATTACATTTGTTCAACACTGAATTTCGCTATCATATTATCTTATACAGGGTGCGGAATCTCCCGCAGTGGTGCCAACTCTTCTTGGAGCTATGACCAACTTGGCATCGCCTGATGTTAAGGTAAATATCAATTTCCAATTGACCAATATCTATTAACTATACTTCCGAAGATGACTATACTTGTTTTATATCAGGACATATACTGCTAAAGTTAGAAGGGCGGGCACAATTGTGACAAAAGAACAGAGGTTCCTCCCTATGACACGCCCAGAAGAGGAGGACAACTTATTACATTTAACCTTATGGTTCTTGTCGAAATATTCCCCTCATTTTTCAAGGTACACGAGGATTTTCGACTGGTGGTGACCGTCAGCGTGGCAGATGACTCCCCTTGTGAGCTCACTCTTTTGGCTCGTCCAGTCTATCTCAAACCAGCACCCTCATTCTTGGCCAATCTTGCTGCGATTGCAACCCTGCTTAATCATCATTATTATCGCCATCACTGTAAGTTTAAACGTTAACACGTGGCATCAGGCTCTGCTTATATATCCCTATGTGAGATGTTGATAAGCCGTCCAAACGTTAACACGTGGCATCAGGCTCTGCTTATATATCCCTATGTGAGATGTCGATTAAGCCGTTCAAACGTTGCAAAAAAAAACTTTGCTCGGTAATTACGTAATGTGAATATCTCTGAGAAACGTTTGATAAAAATAGGATTGTTCGAGATATAAGCAAACTTTCAGAATGTATTGATAAACGAACGAGGCACATGGTCATGGAAACGTCCCTGGGTACTCTAGAAATCTGATTCCTAATTACTGTAAGCTTAAGGAAATAATCCAAACTAAAACTTTTTATCAATTTTTTTTTTCATATATTTCTTATTATATTTTAAACCCTAAATGAAATGGAAGACAAATGTATGTGGCACTGTGCCAAAATACGGCACTAGGTAGTGCAGACGTAAATATTATAATTTCCAGGAGCAAGGTTTATATTAAAGCGCCTGTACACATGCAATGATTTGTTCACAGCCTGATTACCGTGATGTCTAAGATGTAGATATGTACAAGGAAGGTGTGTGCGCTAAGCTTAGAAAATATACTGATTTAATAACCATATAGCAGACTGAAAGCTCTTAAATAAGTGTCACCTTAATCATCCAATAGCATCAAATGCTCACAATAAGACTGCCTAGGAAATATTGGCAATTAATAGTCGAAGTAGAAACCATCTTGTTTATAAAAATGTATTTACAGCTGTCATGCATTATTATACATAAATTAACATACAGAAATTTCTTGGTCACAGTTAATATTCTGGTCTTCTACTGGATTTTATATGGTTGTATTTCATCATTTACAGTGACAAAATAATTTTCCATTATATGTCAGATCTTGGAGCAGTCTGGCGACGAGCAGTGTGGAAAGTGGCAGCGGTACATACCATCATATCTGTTACAAGATATTGGCGCCAGACCCATCCTCTGCCTTCTCCACAACATCCAACAGCGACCCCTCGAACTCAGGTGTCACAGATCAAAGAACAACCGTCGCCAAGGGGAACACCAATACCTTGTCTCAAACTGGACGCTCAAGAACTTCCTGGATGTCGAGGCCTCGATGGATATTTGAATCTAGGGGAGGTGGTAACGACTCTGGCTAATCTGTACAAGCTATCGCTACTCGGTAATCTGGAGGACAAGAGTCTGCTATGCTTTTTAGGCAAGTAGCACTCTTATTATTATTATTATTATTATTATTATTATTATTATTATTATTATTATTATTATTATTATTATTATTATTATTATTATTGTTATTATTATTATTATTAGTAGTAGTAGTAGTAGTAGTAGTCATAACTAAAGATACATTTCTTTATGCTACTACTACTACTACTATTACAAATAATAATCATGATGATAATAATAATAATAATAATAATAATAATAATAATAATAATAATAATAATAATAATAACTGTTTATCTGCGTCGCAGGAGTGACATACGGAGACACAGAGGTATGGCATGACGTCATAGTGTCTCTTCCGGAGGAAGTGGGCGTTGTCTCCAAAGAGGCAGCAGTTAGCATCGTCTCGGGACACATCGCAACTTACCTCCCCAATGTCCATGCCATCACCCAGGTCAGGTCATGCTCTTTTATTATCTACTAGTACTAATTTGGTCAGGTCACGCTCTTTTATTATTTGTTAGTACTAATTTCAATGTGGCATATCCAAGTGATCTTCTGTTCTGTCGAGTGCTAGTATTGTTACTACTACTATTACTATTACTGCTACTACTATTTCTATAAATATTACTACTACTACTACTACTACTTCTACTACTACTACTACTAATAATAATAATAGTAATAATAATAATAACAATAATAATAATAATAATAATAATAATAATAATAATAATAATAATAATAATAATAATAATAATAATAATAATAATAATAAAATAATAATAAAAATAATAATAATAATTATAATAATAATAATAATCCATCATTGTTCAGCGGATCATAAGCTGGTCTCTACCTAATTGGTCCCAAATTTGCAAACCTGGATGGGCCGAAGCTCCGAGTGACTCGTAAAGCTCTCAAAGGGACAAGATATGGAGTGACTTGAAATGCTGGAAGGGGCATGGCTTATATACCAATTAATCATGGACGGACTATAGCGTTGTGTGTGTGTGTTTTTTTTTTTAATACTAATTATTGATTTATTTTTTCACAGGAAGTTGAATACGAAAGTTTCCAGGGAGACATTGCTTTAATTGCACAAGATATGCTTACACCACCGGTGTCTGAACCAGAAGAGTGAAATAGGATTTAAACGAGGAACCACTGAAGTACTTTGCAAAATCATACATAGCTCTATCAATCTAATTATCTATCTATCTACCTCTCTCTCTCTCTCTCTCTCTCTCTCTCTCTCTCTCTCTCTCTCTCTCTCTCTCTTCTCTCTCTATATATATATATATATATATATATATATATATATATATATATATATATATATATATATATATATATATATATATATATATATATATATATATATATATATATATATATATATATATATATATATATATATATATATATATATATGACAATGAAAGATATTATTTAATATACTTAAAAGAACTATTGTTCTGTTTATATCTCCCTTATATTCCAAAAATAAACTCGAAATTAGCTTGTTATATTAAGTACAAGTCTCTCCTTTTCCTCTAAATTATACTCTTATTCATTATTACACTGACTGATCTTTCCTTGATAGCCATTTTTTATATTGACATTTTTTTAAGGCCATTCATATATCTCTCTCCATACAAAAGAAAAAAAAATCTCCCTTATAAAGCGGGTGGCGGAGTTAAAGCAAAAACCTTGACTCTAAGCGGGATAATAATACAAAGAAGCAAGATTCCCAGTTCTTCGCTCCGCCCCATGTAGGTGACTTACCACTCACAGGAGAACACGGAGGAGGTACTTTTCTCCTCCCCTCATTCATACCAAAAATATCATCTAAGTAACATTGGCTGTTGACAAAAATAGGCACGCACACATCAACAAACGAAACATATATTGGCTGAGTTAAAGCCTAGTCATGAGCCAATCAAACTAGGCATCTGCATATTGTGGGAGTGGCTCTTTTCATGCCAGAGAAAAACGAGGCAGATCAGTGTAGATGGACTCGTTTTAAAGATAAATAAGCATATAATCCAAGTCTTGTTACTGTGCAAAACTATGCTCTTACTCATCAAATCGAAAGAGAATCTAGACATCAAATGTTGAATTATTATCTAGTGATAAAATTACTTTTTTCCAAATCTAAAAACCTTGAGGCCGCTTTCACACCAAAGTGGCACGTCGCACGTGGCATGTCACGTGGCACGCCAGTTGAAAACGAACATCCGGAAATATATGAAACCTTTCACACAGAAGTGGCATATGGGACGTGTCACGCCACTTCTGTGTGAAAGGTTTCATATATCCGGATCTTCGTTTTCAACTGGCATGCCACGTGCGACGTGCCACTTTGGTGTGAAAGCGGCCTGAGACCCCTCCAAGGTCACGCTTCTTTCAATATTTTTTCTGGCACTTAAAAATGTCACCCCAACATCACCCAAATGTGATCAAGGTGTTTGCTACAGATAAAACTCTCTCTCTCTCTCTCTCTCTCTCTCTCTCTCTCTCTCTCTCTCTCTCTCTCTCTCTCTCTCTCTCCTCTCTCTCTCTCTCTCTCTCTCTCTCTCTCTCTCTCTCTCTCTCTCTCTCTCTCTCTCTCTTTCTCGGCTTGTATGCGAATGTGATCCCACAAAAGAGGCACCAATATGTATCCTCTTGTCTCATCTATTGATGCTATAATTCCCTAAAAAGGTCATACTTCTCTAAAAAGGTCATACTAATTTGTGTGTATATCTATCAAAAGTAAATAGGACAATATATAACTCATGCCAAACCATAGCAAGTCTTCGGACTGGAATTAATCTCATACTTTGATCAATTTATTTCCATTTAAAAAAAACACACACACACACACACGGATATTGTTGTACAAAAAAAAAACACTAAAAAGATATGAACGAATATAGTTGTACAAAAAAAACCACTAAAATAATATGAACGGATATAGTTGTACAGAAAAAAAAACCACTAAAATAAAAAAAACAATATTAAATCAATATATTCCTTTGGATCGCGAATGATCAGTCTCTAAACTCTTCCATTAAAGTCACTACAGATGTATATAGAAGTAAATAAAAAAAGAAAATAAATTTAATGAAAAAAATACCAATTATACAAAATAAATATTGAGGCAAGGCAACGTTAAACGAAGCACGTGCAAGAAAAAAAAACAAAACAAAATGCCCTTACAGAAAAAAAAAATACATCTCTCACGCCCTTTCAGCAAAAAAAAAGACATCTTTCTCAACTGAGTAAAATTATTTTTTCTCACCCATAAGCGTGTACATGAGTAGGAGAGAGTAAATACCAACCAATCACCATTTACGCAAGGGAAACTGCTCGATAAATATTTGGGAGTTGGTCCACTAAACGCTGGACAATGAGACACAAACATGGGTTAACTGATAGATGCTCAGTGCCAGTCATGAACTTGAATTAAGACAACTAACAGCTAGCAAGAACATAATAGTTTCTTGATAAATTACTAGCTAAAATACTAGCTAGCTGTTTTTTCATCTTAATAAATTACTAGCTAAAATATTAGCTATTTTTTCATCTTAGTAAAATACTAGCTAGCTGTTTTTTCATCTTAATAAATTACTAGCTAAAATACTAGCTAGCTGCTTTTTCATATTAATAAATTACTAGCTAAAATACTAGCTAGTTGTTTTTTCATCTTAATAAATTACTAGCTATATACTAGCTAGCTGTTTTTTCATCTTAATAATTTACTAGCTAAAATACTATCTAGCTGTTTTTTCATCTTAATAAATTACTAGCTAGCTGTGTTTTCATCTTATGTGGAAAACTGTGGTTAATCAATATTGCCAGTGCAAGTCAAATAACAATAGCTAACTAGTTTTTTTTTATTGAGTTGACACCGGGACAGGCAAAAACTGCCCTCATCAATATAGAAAACACCAAGACGAACGAAAAGAAAAAGGTTAAGGACAAGGCAGAGATGAGGTAATGTCACACAAAGGAAAACGACAGACGGAAAAAACAGTCAGAGTACAGGGGACCCAGAGATATGGAGGACTAGGCCCTGAGATGACGATATATCCACTTTTTGAAGGATGATGGTCATAAGAATTAGGAAAGACAGAAGGAGGAAGAGAGTTCCAGAGTCTGGAGGTAGATGGGAAGAAGCAGTCGCTGCACCGACCAATCCGCGAGTTACAAATCTCCACACAGTACCTGTGAGATGAGGCCGCTTGGCAAGTGTTACGCGGCCTCGACAGTGGAGGTGGAATGCAACTCGCCAACTCATCAGAGCAGCGATGGAAGTACTAGCGACAGAAAAGAGAAAGGGAAGATACCTTGAGACGAAGAGAGAGAGAATCCAGATTAGAAGTAAGAGAAGGATCATTAATGAGTCTGACTGCATTAGATTCAACCCTATCAGGAGATAAGTATAAGAAGAAGCAGCCCAGATGTGTGAGCAGTATTCTAAGCAGGTTGTCTTATGACAACCTCGAACTATTCAATGAATAACTAACAAGAACTATTTCATGCCAAAGAGTTGAACTAATAAAAATAAGGTTAGTATGTAGGAGTCATTCAAAGCCAGGAACTTAAAAAAAAAAAATTATGGTTCTCACACAGCATAACAAAACTCCTGCTGACATTGAAATAAAGTCATTATTGCATTTTTTTAATTACATTATCATTACTGTCACTTTGCAATGATAATTACGAAAGTATTTCTCTGATAACACCTCTCCATCGGCATGCTATTATTACTTCAGTATTCAATGGCATTTTTTCTTTATTCTCACATTTCACTTAGGCTGTGGCAATGTTGAGGGGAATGCTAATAATGATATACTAGTATACAGGATTTGACATAAAGGTGATCTCTCTCTCTCTCTCTCTCTCTCTCTCTCTCTCTCTCTCTCTCTCTCTCTCTCTCTCTCTCTCTCTCTCTCATTTTCAAGCTACAACACAAACACACTTTACACGCATCCACAAACACATATTCCTGCGCACAACTCTGACAGTGTCCAAAACTACAGTTCCGGAAGATTTAAGGCATTGTTTACATTCTCGGAAGACAAATACACCTGTTTTGAACCAGTATCAGACGACGGAGGCAGATAAATTACATTGAATAGCGAAGCAAATATTATAGAATAAAATGCGAAAATGTATATTTAAACAATGGAAAACAAGAATAAAAATTACATTAAAAAATCTTATTCTAATTAATGTAAGATATAATTACATTTGAATAAGAGAAGAGACACTGTAATTAACAGATGTATGAATGTAAACATTCGGTAATGTATTCATTCCCTAGCTCCAGCACTTAGATGAGAGGCTTCTCCCTATACTTTCGGTGGTACAGCTGGTGGCGCCTTGGCACACGAATAATGTGTCCTAGGTTCGTATCCCGTAAAGAGGCATAATATAGACAAAACTGTATGTAAGATACATATGTATTTTAAATAATACTATATTATAATGGAAACTTCGCATGTTTAAGTTGTTATTAAAATAGCTCAAAAAATACCTATATACTATTCAAAAAGACTGTGTATATCAGACAAGATAAACATATATATGAAATAAAGAAAAAAATTTCTATTAAAAAGTTTTGTGTATTTATTTTTCTCTTCTAGGGTCATTAGCATATGATCATTAACATAATGGTTTCTGAGAAAGGTTAACTAAAAAAAATGCATTTTTTTTACATTACTCTTTTTCATTACCGCTGGATACAACTCTTGTCTCCTATCACTAGACAAGATCGCACATCTCTTCGCCAGTGACAATGTCAACTTAGCATATTCATTCAGCATGTAGAGTATAAACTGGAATAGAATATCAGCATCAAAAGTCAGCTCATTTATTAGTGCAAATAAGTCTATTGCGCAGTCTTTTGTGTGGTTGTGTCATTGCCATTATTATCAAACCCTAAGATAACGAAGGCTGTTCCATAACAGACCCCACATATCTAATAGTGTACTCAGTCAGCCGAGTAGATTGGTGCTAGGATATGAAGGACGCCATCACCCTTTCCCTCTCATGGTAGAAACAGACAGAGATTTACATCATTCCTTAAAATGTTAACTTTCTGTGTGTGTGTGTGTGTGTGTGTGTGTGTGTGTGTGTGTGTGGGTGTGTGTGTGTGAGAGAGAGAGAGAGAGAGAGAGAGAGAGAGAGAGAGAGAGAGAGAGAGAGAGAGAGAGAGAGGAGGAGAGAGAGAGAGAGAGATGGCTACGAAGTGATAATAATAATAATAATAATAATAATAATAATAATAATAATAATAATAATAATAATAATGATGATGATGAATTTTATGATGACGAGGACAATAGGAAATGTCTCTGGAGGATGACGCGTTCTCTTTTAATTATATTTTTTTTATTTATTTTTTTATTATATCCTGCAAGACCGGGGATATGCACTCCACCCAAATGAGATGAGCAGAAAATATTCATTTCCCTGGAGATGAGATGACAGAACTAGTAATAAAGAAGATCAATCCCACAATAGGGACCTGATGTCACTCTTAAGTGCTTATTCTGGCTTCGTTTTTCGCATTTAAATGTGAAAAACGAAGTCACGAGTGAGGTTAGAAGCTGTACAATGAACAAAAAGGCATTCAGAGAGAATGCGCTCATTCCTAGCGTAGCAGTTAGCTGTAAAGTTTGCTTCTTCTTTAGACCTTCAGTGGTGTATTTGATAGCGCCTTGGCACTGTAATTATATGTCTTAGGTTCGAGTCCCAAGCAGGCGTAAAACATGATTCATACATATATATATATATATATATTTTTTTATGATTGTGACTCTAGGATGGGCCAAAAAAAAAAAAACTACCCTCATCGGGCCTGGGTACGAAGAAAATTAAGAGAGAGAGATGGGGGAGTTTTGTAACCTGTCAGATGAACTGCAAGTTCATTGCTCATTAATATACAGCCATAGGAAGCGTCTATACTTATGAATATATTAATATAGGTATTTATTCCTTCATTTTACCCAAGGCAGACGTCAAAAATAATAAAATGTGCGAAATATTTGTTGCATTACTTCACTATTCATTCCAAACAGCTTGGAATTGGGGAATTAATTTTAGATGCTCTCCCTAACTCCTCGCGGCGGGTTCGAACAAGGGTCCATCACTTCTTGAGTCGAGTGCCCCAAAAATCTTAAAATATGCCACATAAGTAACTAAAAATCTAGCCGCTGGCACCCTTGAGGGCGCATCCCACCCACAAAGAGTCGAGGTTACGTATATAAGGAAACACGAAAACATCTTGGAGTTAGTAAGCTCTCTTGCGATGGAGAGAGAAGGTGGAGGAAGGTCACGCGAGCGAACGCGGAAGAACAGTGTTGTAAGAGTGAATAATTCTGCCATGGAATGCGTATTGGCATTGCTGTTGTGTTTCACGTGTAGTAGTTTTACGCGTGCAGCAATATTTTCAGAGAAAGGCGTTGAGGTGAGCATTGCAATTAGTTTCATAATTCTTCGTGATTTTTGTTATATAATCGTTTGTTGGCAAGATTATACGCTGTTTTACTGGACGCAACCATATCTGTGTTTACTTGGGCATTGTTCATATGAGTCTTCTTTGTTTTCACTGACTTTCGTTCACACGTTAAGTGTTTTAGTCATATTTTTACGTTCATTCCATGGATATTCCGTTGACTAAGTTTTCTTTATTTAATGTAATATTGTTGATTTTTGTACAGATGTAAAAGGGTTTATCAGGATGAAACGAGATTTCACAAAACTTTTTTTTTTTTTTACATATGGAAATTGGGGACCGCGGTTACACAGTGGTCACAAAACTTCACTCGAGAAGTGACAAAAGCATGTTCGCGCACACAGCAAGGCATTTGGAAGGGCATCAAGCCTTAATTCCCCAGCTCGAGCCTGTGTATCCTCATAATATGGAGTAATAGTATCTACAAATAAGCATACACGAAACTGTGAGAAATACGAGCTAAACAATATGGAAAACACGTTTTGAGTAAAAAAAAAAAAACAATAATAATAAAGAACAAATAAATTGCTTTTGCATACTCCAGAAACTGGATTAAAAAACGTACTTAAATAAACATGTAAAACACTCTTGTTACGAGGCATGCATGAAAAAAATTATCTATCTTCCCTTCAAAGCTCTTTATTAACAGATTCAGTGTTTAATTTCTCAAATTTTACAAATAGATTTTTGTGTATGTGTATTTCTCACCTTTCTTTCTCACCATACGCCTGAGTAGATAGTTCTCTATTTGTCAGTCGGCTGACCATGTATGAAGCTCCTCCACTCGCTTCTGTCTGCGTGTAGTCCTTCTCCTCCTCCACCTGTTGCATGGATGTTCCTCTATTTTTTAGAGTTCTGTCCACACAATCCAGCCATCTCTTTCTCGGACAGCCCACTGTGTATTATCCGAAAAAATCCGAACCTGTCTTTGAGTCTGTCCCACAACTCCTTTATATAATCAACTTCCATCGCCCAACAAATAATCTGTATAGGCAGGATATTTGACACGAGTATTCCAATATCCAATTCTGCCTACAGAAGCTCAAAGACCACATGGTATACAGAGCCATGACAACTGGGTCACTCTGAGCTGTCCTTCAAACATATTTTAAAGGGCGTTCCTCCATTAATATAAGGGACAACAGCGCTGGGTTTCCATAAGTGTTGATTACATATTATGCAAAACAAAAGCAATTAACAAATATATTTATCAATATTTCATCTACGTTCATTAATCTGAAACGATATGTTGCATGCACCAGTAAGACAGCACCTACATCTTCACTGTCAAAGACTTCTCTTCCTGGCACGAGTAGCTGCGGATTCTGCTTAATGTTCAGTACACATAAGTCTATTCCAAGCAGCATTTTCAATGTCCTCTTTCATTGCTTCAATTCTGCATTTTCCAATGGTTCTTTTTGGCTTTATCAATATCCAACAGGTGTGATGCAAAAATTTTCAATCAGAGGTACCAGTCTGTATAGTGCAAGAGTATATAGGTGGTGACATTCATCTCAGGGCCCTAGTCCTCCTTATCTCTGGGTCCTCTGTACTTTGTTTTTTCTGTCTGTCATTTTCCCTTTGTGCAATATTACCTCATTTCTGCCTTGTCCTTAACCTTTTTCTTTTCCTTCGTCTTTTTTTTTTTTGCCCGGGCCTTTATTGATTATGACAGTTTTTTGCCTGTCCGGTGTCACACTCATAAAAAAAAATTGTTGCAGGTATTCCTTGTCAAGCCTGCAATAGGCTCACTGAAATCTATTGCTCCTGATCCATATAGCATCATGCTTAAAATGGTTTGCCATTGGGCTTTTATAGCATCAAAATATACAGGGGTCTACAGTCGGTTCCATACTTGGTAGCTTCGTTCAATCACCAGGTGTTCTTGCTTCAGATGTACGTATCATGTACAAATATGAATACCCCATTTCGGCACGCTATTCGAGCTAGGTAGAGGAAATTTTATATATAAACACCCAGAAACACACATATACACATATAAACATGCACACAGACACATACACATACTGGCCCCTACTATCTCTTCCTTCTGCAACTTCTCATACACGTGACTACAAATAACAGAACTCGAGGACATCAGCGGCATGCCCACGATGAAATAGAGACATAAAAACCATGTTTCCCATACCCCTGCGAAAAGAGAGAGAGAGAGAGGAGAGAGAGAGAGAGAGAGAGAGAGAGAGAGAGAGAGAGAGAGAGAGAGAGAGAGAGAGAGAGAGAGAGAGAGATAGAGAGAGAGAGAGAGAGAGAGAGAGAGAGTCTATAATTTTTATTCCTTAAACTCGTAAAATAATTTCCAGGCAACAGGCTATCGTAAGGATATACAATGAAAAAGAAACACAATATACCTTTCCATGGGGGACACATGTCCAAAAATTTCCGGAAATGTGTTTAGCATTCAGTCTTAGAGTCTACCTAATCCTAAATTCATTATTCTAGCAATCTTTACGTCAATCTTTGTATATATCTATATATCTATCAGGTTATTAACAAACACCCAAAGATTCTGAATGGTTTATTTTTCAAATGAATCACAGCTGATGTATCTAGAGATATTACTGGATGTATCTGAACCTGGAGTCTATCTATCTATCTATAGTTTCGTAAAAGTCGAATAAATGGTGTGGCGTGAAGGAACAGGAAATTTCTTCCACTGTATTTTCCTCTCGAAAAGTTAAGGTTTTGCTTCGACTCGGCCAATCCTCTTTATAAATTGGATTATCACTCTTACATTTAGATAGATGAGGATGACATTTACAAATGTTTCCAAGAAGTTTTTGCGGTTATAGACAATTTTGGGGTCTATCTATCTATCTATCTATCAATCTATTTACCTATCTATCTATATACCTATCTATCTATATACCTATCCATCTATCTATATACCTATCTATCTACCTATCTATCAATATATCTATCTATCTATCTATCTACCTACCTATCTATCTATCTACCTACCTATCAATCTATCTATCTATCTATTTATCTATCTATCTATCTCCCTATCTATATGTCGATCTATCCCTCAAACCTGTCTTTAAGGAAGTAGGCCAGGCGTAAAAATATAATTTTATTGTAGAGTTTGTGATAAGCGTCTCGGTAAGACCTCTCTGCCCAATTGTTCCTCTGCAAGACACCACTTACCCTGGGGCAAGGTTAAGACTTCTTGCCCATTTTTTGCTGTCTTCTGCTTTGTGACTCTATTTACACAAGTTTCTGAGGAAATTCTTATAGTTAATACGCGTTTCGAGAATAACGTTACCAGCTTATAATTCTATTATTGATATAATGTATATGCAAAGCTGTTTGTTTGTTTGTTAGTTTGCTTGTTTGTCTGAATGGATTGTTAGAATGAGAATTCAAGAAATAATGGAAATAAGACACAAATCCGGAATATATGGAGGAGCTCAGTAAGGCCCTCCCACCCCACATAAACGTGAAATGGAAGTAGTGAATGAAGGTATCCAAGCACATAAAAAATTCTATAATAATATAATAATGCAGCTGTAAAGAATCTGGCAACATTGATTACTCATCTAATGTTGCCCTTGATTTTAAAACAATGTTACCAGATATGATTAAAAGTTTTAATTTTTCCATTTTGTGTCAACTTAGCCTCGAAAACAATAATAACAATAAGCGGTTTTTTTTCTGATCTGGGAACAGTGATGTTTAAGCTACGGTTATATGCATACTCTGAATCAGTGTTGCCATCTTATAATCTCAATACTTTATTCTATATAAATTTGCTTGTTACTCAGAGCGCAGAATCTTCGAGGAGACTAATGGCAACATTGATTTCTAAAGACCTTAATATTGCATTACTACAACGGTGTCAGTCAAGGGTTCGTGCCCCGTCACGGTCGAAGGTTAGCAAGGGCATGCACTCAGGGTAACGATTACATCTGCCAAAACAAGTCCTTCGCAAGAAGGCAACCGTCCTAGCCCTTGGTTGAAAAGGGAATCCGTGACGTAAAAACCGGAACAAACAAGAACAAGGGTAATTATTCAAAAACTTAGATTAATTCTAAGAAGTCTAAGGATTCCTTCCTAAGAAGGAATAATAATAATAATATAATAATAATAATAATAATAATAATATTAATAATAATAATAATAATAATAATAATAATAATAATAATAATAATAATAATGGTAATAGTAATAATAATATTAATAATGATGGTTGGAATTTCATGATAATAAAAATAAATAATAATTAATAATAATAATAATAATAATAATAATAATAATAATAATAATAATAATAATAAAATTAATATAATGCATGTGGTTTGACTCGGCCATCCTCTACAAAAGAGATTGCAAACATTGTATATTATTATTATTATTATTATTATTTATTTTTATTATCATGGATTCCAAC